>JAUZST010083738.1:0-20283 GCA_034779995.1 Parotocinclus haroldoi | reverse complement strand
AGGTAGTGTGTCCGAATACAAAGTATGCGATTTCAGACACAGCCCTTGTGTTTTACTCCCTCCATTGCTGCTGTTCTGGTGGAATTGTTTAAATCCCATCTCTGCCAAAGCTGCCATAGTTGGGTCCATGAGCAAGACCCTTAATCCACCATAGCTTGGATTATAAGACTGTATGAGTTGTAAGTCCCTCTGGATAAGAACGTCTGCTAAATGCTGGAAATGAAAAGAGAAATGTTTTTCGTCGATGAGCGTTTCTGCAGCGTGTTTGCCTGGTGGTGGGCAGAGGGATTATGGGAATGTAACAGCGTGTAACACAGAGAAAGCAGCACTGACTGACCCACACAAGCAGAGTGTCACTTACATAATTAGCATGTGCTGGTCGTACACACAGAGACGTACAGCCAGCTCAGTGATGATGTGCATCCACTGGGTAATGTAGGTTTGGATAACGGGATTATCACGTTATTATTTACGTGATTACTGAGTACTGCCAATAAGTGAAAATGAATGGGGTGGGGAGAATAGGTTTAAATTGCATATGATTTAAGATATGAATGTAGCTTTATCTACCGAAGAGTATGTTAAGTGATTCAGCCTGATTAATCCCAGAAATGTGTGGAAAAAAAGAACCAATGGCCCAGTCATTTTGGCCACGTGCAGGGCCGGGCCGCAATATTTTTGGCTGTGTGCAGGGGTGGGCGCGATATTTTTGGCCGTGTGCAGGGGCGGGCGCAATATTTTTGGCCGTGTGCAGGGGCGAGCGCAATATTTTTGGCTGTGTGCAGGGGCGGCCGCGATATTTTTGGCCGTGTGCAGGGGTGGGCGCAATATTTTTGGCCGTGTGCAGGGGCGGGCGCAATATTTTTGGCCGTGTGCAGGGGCGGCCGCGATATTTTTGGCCGTGTGCAGGGGCGGCCGCGATATTTTTGGCCGTGTGCAGGGGCGGGCGCAATATTTTTGGCCGTGTGCAGGGGCGGGCGCAATATTTTTGGCCGTGTGCAGGGGCGGGGCACAGTAATTTTGGCCGTGTGGTCGGGCTGCTGCGTAAACTCCTCCAGAGTATTCCGCTATGGAAATTTGTTACACCCCCCCTTTTTCCCTAAGACTGCTGAGGCGTGGCCTGTCTGGAAGGTTTTCCAGTTGCGCTATGGACACGGACTGGTGCTTTCGGGCGAGCGACTCTTTGGCTCCTCCTCTCTCCCAACCAATGAACACGCCTTCCATTTTCTGCTTCTCCCCCACAGTCGCATCGTGACGGGTCTGTGTGAGCGCTGTAGGTAGCTGCTATATACCGCATGGCCGCTCGCTGACGCTGTGCTTATCCTCAATCCCTTTCCCCCTTCCCCGTGGCTAGTCTTTCGTCAAATGTCATTATATGTGCTTATGTGCTAAGGAGTTTTTTTTCATTCTCTCTTACTCTACTTTTTTCTGAGGACAGTATGTGGGCGGGGCCAATCTTTCCCGATGTTTACCATGCATTACTTAAAGTTACATCTTCCTGTCTTGTCTCTCCACCCCCTTTTGTTATATTGATAATTCCAGTTTCGCTGTATATTGTACCTGCTACAATGTATATGTGACAATAAACTGATTGATTTAACCCTAAATCAATCAATCAATCATTTTGGCCATGTGCAGGGGCGTGTCCGAATACATTTGGCTGTGTGTGCTGCACTGTATAATATTGTATAAAAATGATAACTGTATTCTAATAATAATAATAATAAGAAGAAGAAGAAGAAGAAGGCTTATAATCTCTCCCCTTCTGTGTCTGGTTGACAGTTTGTTAATCACCTCTATGGGACACATTAAGCTGACAGATTTCGGTTTGTCAAAAATGGGGCTGATGAGTCTCACCACAAACCTGTATGAGGGTCACATTGAGAAGGACACCAGAGAGTTCCTGGATAAACAGGTGACACACACACACACACACACACAGCAGTGGTTCTGGTTAGGAATTCCTAGAGCTTGAGTGTCGTTGTGTTCTGCTGCAGAAGAACTCTTAGAACCCGATGTCTGCACTTTGGAGACATGTTGACATTTTATATTCTCGGTTTCATAAGTCGAGGGACGCAACAAACGACTGTGTTCCCTGTGTGCGAATAAAGATGGATTCCAAATATAGCCTAGCAGGGTCATCAAAGTGAGGTAAAGCATCTGTGAGTAATCCTGTTTGGAACAAGATTCAGAACTCAACACCGCTTCCTCCAGTCACTCTCGTCTTTTTTAAATCTCAGTTTGCATGATCTACAGAAATGAGGGACACTCTATTAGGGGATATTTAATTTGAAAGTAAATGTGTCTCCATGTTCTGTATGGTAGTTTGAGCTGATTTACAGATAAACAGATATTTTTCTAATATCTGGGGCCAGTCCTAAACTGAGTAAGCTTAGGTCGACAGTGGAAAGGAAAAACTCCCTGAACGTTATTAGGAAGAAACCTTAGACAGCTTATATTATAAATGTACAGCGGGTACAGAAAGTATGCAGACCCCTTTAAATGTTTCACTCTTTGTTTCATTGCAGCCATTTGCTAAAATAAAAAAAATGTATTCATTTTATTTCTCATTAATGTAAACTCAGCATCCCATCTTGACAGTAAAAAACAGACATGTAGAATTTTTTTTTAATTAAAAAAAAAAGAAAAAACAGATCTAATCTCACATGGTCATAAGTATTCAGACTCTCGTTTTTAACTCACGAGCTGTCCATTGCTTCTTATCCTTCTTGAGATGGTTCTACTCCTTCATTGGAGTCCAGCTGTGTTTAATTGAACTGATTGGACTTGATTAGGAAAGGCACACCTGTCTACATAAGAGCTCACTGCTCACAGGTGGAAGGAACTGCCCAAGGAGCTCAGAATTGTGGGCACAGATCTGCCAAGGTTACAAAACAATTTCTGCAGCACTCAAGGTTCCTAAGAGCACAGTGGGGGACGACCAGAACTCTTCCTAGACCTGGACGTCCAGCCAAACTGAGCAATCGTGGGAGAAGAGCCTTGGTGAGAAAGTAAAGAAGGGCAGAGTGGCCCGACGGAAGCCTCTCCTCAGTGCAAGACATGCAATCCTGCATAGAGGATAGAAGATTCAAAAACACAAGACTCCAAGACTTTGAGAAAAAACGTGGAAGTGAATCAGGTCTTCCGATCCCTTCCATGGCCACAGGGGTATAAAATGAAGCACCTGGGCATGCAGACTGTTTTTTCCAAACATTTGTGAGAGAACGGGTGGCTCTCAGGAGCTCAGTGAATTCCAGCGTGGAGCTGTGATAGGATGGAACCTGTGTAACAAATCCAGTCGTGAAATTTCCTCTCTCCTAAATATTCCACAGTCGAGCGTCAGATGGATTGTAAGAAAATGGAAGAGTTTGGGAACGACAGCAACTCAGCCATGAAGTGTTAGGAAATTTAAACAGGCGGTGTGGGGATGTTTTTTAGGAGCTGGGCTTGACCCCTTGGTTCCATTGAAAGGAACTCTGAATGCTTCAGCATACCAAGATATTTTGGACAATTCCATGCTCCCAACTTTGTGGGAACGGTTTGGAACCGGCCCTTTCCTCTTCCAACATGACTGTGCACCAGTACACAAAGTAAGGTCCATAAAGACATGGATGGCAGAGTCTGGTGTGGATGAACTGGACTGGTCTGCACAGAGTCATGACCTCAACCTGATAGAACAGCTTTGGGATGAATTAGAGCAGAGACTGAGAGCCAGGCCTTCTCGTCCAACATCACTATGTGACCTCATAAATGTGCTGAATGAAGAATGGTCCAAAATCCCCATAAACACACTCCTAAACCTTGTGGACAGCCTTCCCAGAAGATCTGAAGCTGTTCCAACGTCATATTGAATGCTATGGATTAGGAATGGGATGTTAATTAAGCTCACATGTGAGTCAAGGCAGGTGAGCAAATACTTTTGGCAACATATATATTACAGTATATATAAAAGAGTCAAATAAATGTACTTTATTCCTTTACTCTGAATGGCCCGTTACGTCAGATTTAAATGGTAAAATCTCTTTGTGATATCAAACTGGTAAATGTACCATAAATTCAAATCAAGAAATCCCATGAGCGTATTTAGCTCAGCACACAGCACTGGGGTGGATATTAGAATTCATCAAGTACGGCCAAAAACATCATAAAATCCGTCCAATCAATGTAAACAATGTGTGAAATCAAGAATGTCAATATGAACCTGGAACTAAAATGAACTAAAATCTTCTGATTTATATATAAACACACCCAGTGTTTCACACTGATATCGATTATGTATGATCTGTAAACATGCCTGTCAATATATCAGGTAATTTAATAATCATTATTATAATAAGATTTAATATATACATTCCAATGAAAAGAATAACAATCATATAGTACTAGCAATATTGACAGGTCACATTTAAATTGTTAAAAAACTAAACTCTGGGACTGTGGTAGCTTAGCGGTTAAGGTACTGGACTCTGGACCACAAGGTCCAGGGTTCAAATCCCACCTCTGCCACAGTTGGGTCCATGAGCAAGACCCTTAACCCACAGTTGCTTGGATTGTAAGACTGTATGAGTCGTAAGTTGCTCTGGATAAGGGCGTCTGCTAAATGCTGTAAATGTAAACACAAACAATAAGGCAAGCTCAATAAGGACACTAAGATCAAGAGAATAAAACAAATGATGAGGTTAATAGTGCAGATTTTTAAAAGCAATCTTAAAAAGATGAGTCTTTAAATAAAAGTTGTTATTGACGAGCACCCAGAAGTGCAGGGGGTTCAAGTTCCATAACTTGACTCCTATTTAGGGTTTATTTTATTTGAAACACTTCCAAGGTGAAGAGACTGAGTTGCCCATGTGAGCGGGGCGGCTGGGTAGGGAGGGCAGGCAGATGATCCTTTATCCGGCCTTCCCTCCTTCAGCCATAGTTAAGGGTCTGTGCAGCAGGATCCTCACCCTGTCATCCCATCAGAGCGGAGGCACAGCTGACAGGGGTCACGAGTCCTGTTAGGCTTTTCTATGAGTTTCGCAAAATCGTCAACAAAAACTATTTGGTTCAATTATCTTTATATACAGGGTGAGTCAAAAGTCACAGGACACGTTACGTGCCGCAGCGTGGACTTTTCCCAAAGGCTCTTACAACCATGGTTGAGGTTTTTTTTTTTTCAGGCCGGTAGCGGTTCAGGGGTGCGTAAATGTTCGGACAGTTTGTATGATCTGTCGAATTAATGCCTGAGCCCTAAACAAAACCTTCCTCCCACACCTGCAAACAAAGCACGTGCTCTCCAGCTCATGGAAATGCTTCTTCTCGTCTGTTTGTATTGGCGACCGTCTTGTGTCTTGTGTGTGTGGCTGTCACTAAATGGTTCTTTTTAGTTCCTCTCAATACGCTGGTATCAGTGCTGTACACACACCTTGGAAAAGAGAAGAGAAAAACCCAGGAGGAAATATCAGCATGGCCAGATGGAGCTCGGTGAAAAGCTCCAGCTGCTCGGCGACGCCCGGGTGCCATCTTAGCGCCACTTTAGAGTCCGGGTTTAAATCAAAAGGTGCTTTGTTTCCGAGCGTAGTAACTGCAGCACACAAAATCCAGTCAAATGTATTTCTTGGTTTGTTTTTAGAACGGAGCATTGTCTCAAAGCAGCTTCACAAATATTTAGTCCTACACCCCCAGCAAGGCTAGGGCGACACCTTGGGAGGGACCAAACCTCAATTGGCTGCCTAGATCTTATATTTATTATGCGTCCTTGATGATTACGCCATCTAACGCAATTGCATTTTTGGAACAGCAGAGGGTGCAGTCACGCCTCATGCCTGCACTTGCATTTAAGACTAGTTAAGCTGTTGTAGTCGGTTAGAAATTAGGGGATATTTCATAATTTATTTTTAAATATATCCTCGTTTTTGTGAGCAGTATATTTTAATTGCAGCAGTTTATGTTAGGAATTTCTACACTATATTGGACAGTTATATAATATGATATAATACAATATATAATATAATAATAATATTATATATATATATATAATATACAGTTATTCATTGTGTGTTGGGGGGGTGTTTTCACTCGTTTATTTACGATACGGTGAAGCTACAACTGAACAGCGTGAACAATTTTTACCCTCCGATTCGAGTCATTTATTTTAATTCAATGTTATTTTGTATAAAAGCTACAGGAAAATGTGATTCGTTTTGACAGTGTTTACGTTTCAGCATAAAAAAGTGATGTCTCTGATCAAGCGTAAAATCAATAATTGTGAGAAAATCTAATCGCGCGATGCATCGCAACGCCGTGCAAAAATGGGACGTCGTCTGACGTTGTGCTCTTTTTCTGATTACGCCTTCGTGATTTTTCTCACAAACGCTTATTCTTTTCTCCGTGAGACTTTGTTCGATTTCTTTTACTGGCAGGCCGTTAAGAGTTACATTAAAAAAAATACACAATGAGTAAAATAAACGCTATCCTGCATTTGTATTTTTGAGGAAGACAATAGGTTCTATGTTTTCACTCTGTTATTTAAAATACGGTGAAGTTTGCTTACAATTTTACGCAATTTCTTTTGCGCTCAGGGGACTAAAGGCTCTGGTTTAAACATGTATGCGCATTTTGCATCATTTACCCTTCAGAATAATGTAGGAATCAAATGTAAAGTTGAGAATGGTGAGAAAATCCAATTGGGAGCAGAGTGCATCCCATAATAAAACCTACAATAATAATAATAATAATAGTTTAAATACACAGATGCTGAACAGAAAAATGACATCAGAGCACATAAAGAAAATATAATAAAGAAAATATAATACCATACAGATTATAGGGAACGTTACTATTGTTACTATAAAAAAAAATAAACGGAGAATATAAAACCACATTCGCAAAATAATCGCAACGATGTCTTTTTGACAAATGGAGAATGTATAACATGAATGGGCGTTTTCTCACGCTGTTATTAATTACTCGTTAGACCCACTCACATTTTGGCTGATTACTACATCATGAGCTACATGAGCTGCTCTTGTAAATCATTCGACTTAAGCTGGATGAGTCACTGGTTTCCTTCCATACTGTGCAGTCCCTGACCACTGAACCACCTCCGTGTGACTCACGCTCCACAAATTCCCCATGAATTCCTCAATGAGCTGGACTTAAGGAAAAAGGCCTGGCCTGACATTTCTTTCTTAGAAATCCAGGTCACAAAGCTTTAAGAGGCAACGTGAGCTTATATTGTGTGTGTGTGTGTTTGTGTGTGTGTGTATGAAATATATTAGATAATTAATTATGCTGTTTCTATGTGAGTAAACCCGTTGTTTACATGTAAATTCACCTTTTTTTGGATGCACAGCTGTTAAGGTGAATACAATGGTTCGGATCTTATAATAATTCACAGCAAACAAAAGCTAATCCTCGTAGTTTTTGGATGAGAAATGACTGAGTTCATATTGAGACTGCGGGTACGGTGGCTGGGTGGGGTAGCACCGCTGGTCCTTTCTGCATGTCCTCCCCGTGTCTGCGTGGGTTTACTCTGGGTACTCCGGTTTCCTCCCACATGTGTGTTACATGCGGTTAATTGGCCCTTAGTGTGTGACTGTGTGTGTGTGTGTGTGTGTGTGTGTGTGCCTGTCTAGGGTTGTTCTTGACCTTGCGCTCAGAGTTGCCAGGTGGGCACCGGCTGGCTCGTGACCCTGTGTGGATTAAGCGGGAGATGAATGGATGAATGGATGGATATTGAGACTCCTGTCTTTCCTAAAGTGTCTGAGACAGAGAAGCGGGACACTGACGTCTCATTTGTCTTCCCATTTGACCCCACTGTTGTTTAGGAGAACCTACAGAGATCTGGCTGCCCTCTGGGTATCATCGTGAGCAGGACAATCACTGTACAGTTGGCGTGGGGTGTTAAATAACACGTTAAATTCCATGATGCAGCCAACTGTGTTTAATGGGCAACAAGACACATAATAGAAATGATTCAACTTTGACGTCCTCTGCTTGTTGCTCTTTTTGTTTACACTGCTGCATTTTTTGGCTCTTCCTCTCCAGGGTGCTTTCCGGCTGTGTATTTCCTGCCTCGGTATTTCCTGTTCTCATTGTGCGTTATGGTTGTTTGTTGTTTTTGCTGAGTGTTTCCTCCAGACAAACGTGCCGGTCCACAGCTGAACCAAAACATGCTAAGTAGAATGTATGAAAAGCCTCGCTCCCTCACTGTCCTGTACTCTTAGTACGCTTATAGAGGTCAAAGCAGCTGTTCCTAGTACAGTGATGGTGCGGTGCTTACGCTCCTGGACTACTGAGTAAAACACTGAGATTGGGTCGAGCTGCCACTGATGATCCCATAAGAAAAGGCCCTGTATATTTTACCGTTTGTACCTGTAGTAAGTTATTGTTAGTAAGAACATCAAGTAAATCTGTTACGAGACGTGGTAGTTTTTGGTAGGACCCAAGTATGCGGTATAGACAGCTGGGGGCTGGGGTGAGGCTCGCTGGGTGCCGATGACTGAGGAACGCGTGAAACCCTCAAATTACCCCCCCCCCCATATTCATCCATCAGCACTAGAAGCCCCTGGAACGTTACCATTATCTCTAGGGTGCGTGGAAAGGCGCAAGTGCGCCGGTGGTCCTAACCCGAACGGAGATGGAATGACGGTGGAATGACGATGACCTGGCCCCGAACCATGCCTATATAGTACGAGAAGCAGCTGTTCAGAATCAGGACATAATCAGGATATTGGACATAATGGCAACCGGCGAGGACGGCCGAACGCTCCGTGACAAAGGTAGGAACCCTAACAAAACCTAGCCGAAACTATGTAGACACCTAAAAATACATTAAAAACATGGGTATTAGTGCGGAGTTTGTCCATGTTACACTGTCTTCACTCTTCTAAGACGTTTTCCACTCGATTTTGCATTATTAGTCATATGGTATGTGTTGGTGTTAATATAAACAACCAAACTAATGATCAATCCATTTTGTGTGAACTTTGTTTTAGGAAAGCACAGCCGAAAGTCTATGAACTAACCTGCTGGAGGTTGAAACCTATTAAAGTGTCATTTTGAGAGTCACCCAGATTGGCTTCTCCTTGGTTTCGGGGGTCTTTCAGCTGCAGGAGAGCGAGGCGGAGAAACATGCTTGCCTTGAATATTAGGTCTGCTCTTTGTCTTCCCTGAATTTAACTTTAGTTATGCTTTATAGTGTTTCTGCCATGTCATGTTTAAATTTTCAAATTGTATCAGATGAATCCTGTGAAATCTTGGATCTGAGCACAAACGTCATTTATGATACAATAGGAAGTGAGGACCCAAAGATGCAGGATAAGGGGATGAACGACGTTTATGTATAATAGCAAAGTAACACAAAAGGTGGAGCAACAGGCACCCCAGAGTACAGAAAGTAAACGTTAAGGCACAGCCGGGTCGTGTCCCAAACTGGAAAATACTTACGGCTGGCGAACTGGCGATTCTAGCGCAGTAGACGCTGAATCACCAGGGGGTGAGCGTGAGCTCGAGAGCACGATGAAGTCGCGTCGGGGTGCGTCCCAAATGGGGTGACGCGATACGGGCCTAAAACACCAGGGGGGCGAGCCCAAGTAGCGTCGGGGCGCGTCCTAAACGGAGCTGCACAACCGACTGAAGTGAGGCTCGGCAGGAAGTCGAAGGGAGGTTCAAGTGTCGGGATAACCTGGTTCTTTCCCTAACTGGCTAAAAACCTCAAGGGTTTCCCCTTTTGCACAGCCGTCAGCTCTAAAAGCCCCGGGATGTTACCTTCTGGTCTATAAATAATCGCTGGCGTATAAATAATGCGGAAAGCGAACGGGAAACCGGACTCGAACTTAAATAGCGAGCGCCCCAGGTGTTCGTCATCTTATCCGTCCGACAGATTATCGGGGATATAAACGGCATCAGTGGACGCTCTGTGATGGTGACCGGAAACCACTGCGAGCAGACTGGGAGCTTGAGGTAACAGCCTCGTAACAATTTAAACTTCTGTGATGCAGCATTAATGCAGAAAAGTACATTGGGATCTTAGAGCATAAGCTGACTTCAAGACGTCATCTCTTCCAGACAATGCAAAACCTCATGCTGCACACATCACAAAAGGCAAAGCTGTGGAAGAAGAGGGTACAGCATGAGGTTTTGCATTGTCCGGAAGAGATGTAGGAGGACCAGTTCTGACCTTCACCGACAGAGAATGTGTGAAGAATTTAGAAATAAGAAAATCAGACGATGACAAACTCGTACTGTTCCACATCTTAAGACCAACAAAATAACACTTGAAAGATTAAATCACTTAGTATCATCTGTGATAAAACGGCTTTTAAGTGTGGTGGGAATAAACGTCAACATTACAAACGTTTCATGGGACTGTGGTAGCCTAGTGGTTAACGTAGCGGACTGTGGACCTAATGGTCCAGGGTTCAAATCCCACCTTTGCCAAAAAAAAGCTGTCAAATGTCATAAATGTAAATGACAAAGTGATAAATGTAATAGTGTCACACCTTCTTTTGGAACGTCTTGCAGGAATAAAATGCAGGTATGGACATTTTATAAGCAAATGAAATGTTGACCAGAAAATAAAAACATGAAATACCGCAGGTTCATCCTGTCTGCTATAATATAAAGTCAAAGGAAATAAGAGAAATGCGGTGTGCTTTTTAGATGCATTTAAAAGCCGTACAGTCCTAACTTCTTCTGATTTGGGGTTGTGAATAAAGTAAATTAATTACAAATAAAACAGTTTGCTCCCAAAGAGTAACTGTTTGTGGAGTCGGCATTTGCGTTTGTTTGGCTTATCTCTCAACTCAGGGCTGTTTGTTAGTTTGAAATTCCAAGTGTGCGTTTATTATTTGTTTTACCGCCCTCCTCCTCCCTTCCCCCACCATCATAACCCAAGCACGTAACACTGGACCTCCATATCCTCAAACAATGAAGGATTGTTAGATTAAAGCTTTGAACTTTGTGCTGGGTCTTTTATCACTGTGGTCTTAGTGACCAAAACAAAGGTCACATGACGGAGACTCACACTGAGCTGAGTGGTGCCAAGAGCCTAATAATCCAATTCTGACAGTCTCGACAGACATCGCACTACACCACACTACACCACACCACATCGCTCCACACGACACCACACTACACCACACCACACTACACCACACTACATCGCTCCACATGACACCACACTACATCGCACCGCATTACACCACACCACACTACATCGCACCGCATTACACCACATCGCTCCACACGACACCAAACTACACCACACTACATCGCACCGCATTACACCGCATTACACCACACCACACTACATCGCTCCACACGACACCACACTACATCGCACCGCATTACACCACATCACACTACACCACACTACATCACACCGCATTACACCACATCGCTCCACACGACACCAAACTACACCACACTACATCACACCGCATTACACCACACCACACTACATCGCTCCACACGACACCACACTACACCACATCGCACCACACCACACTACATCGCACCGCATTACACCGCATTACACCACACCACATCGCTCCACACGACACCACACTACACCACATCGCACCACACCACACTACATTGCACCGCATTACACCACATCACACTACACCACACTACATCGCTCCACACCACACTACTCCACACCATACCGCACCTCACCACACTACACTGCACCACACTACATCGCAATACACCACACTGCACTACACCACACTGTACTGCATCACACTGCGCTGCATCACGCCACGTCACTCTACACCACACCACACAGCATCACACCACACCGCGCAGCATCACACCACACCACACCACCCTGTGCCACACTGCACCACATCACAGCACACTGTGCCGTACCGCACCACACCACACTACATCACACTACACCACTGTTGATGAGTTATCACAGTGACATCATTGAAACCTCACACACTGTCTGAGAGCTGTGCGAGCATTGCATCTAATTGAATAAGATCCTGCCGCATCAGAGCACTTAGCAAAAGGCCTGGCTCGCTCCTCCCTGCTCCGACGTCACGACAGATGGACGCCCTATAGAAATGGTATGAGCTGGGCACTGTGCCCACTGTGTGATGCCAGAGCGTTTAAAGACGTCCAACAGGGTTTTTCATTACAATCGTCTAGTCAAGCAATTTCCTTTGAATCTTTTTGCTGTAATTTGTAATTTGGTGTCGGTTGCCATGTATCGAATAATTCTACGAGAACATGAGCACAATATCGGAGTCGAGACTCTGGCATCGGCGTCTGTGCATCCCTAATTCATACCAAAAAAAGATATTTTGCATGACGTGATCAAATCGTAATCAGCTACCAACCGCTTTTGTGAAGACTCTAAATGACAGTAAATGTTTCAGATCATTTGGAGTTTCATTATTTAACGAATACTGTAGAACTTTACTGTACTGTGGTACTGTAGCAGCCTGGCGGTTAAGGTACTGGACTCTGAACTAGAAAGTTTAGGGTTCAAATCCCACTGCTACCACAGTTGGGTCCCTGAGCAAGACCCTTAACCCACAACTGCTTGGACTGTAAGACTGTATGAGTTGTAAGTAGCTCTGGATAAGGGCGTCTGCTAAATAACGTAAACTTTGTTATACATTTCTGTGGGATTATTGGCTGGTCACAAATCAGAAATCCATGTAAACCAGGAGCTTTCTCCATTATCTGGTTACTCAAGCGCACATAAACACTGACAAAATCAGACTTACGGCCTTTATCAGATTATTAGGTGCACCTAAACACACTCACTGTTATAGTTTCTTCAGTTCATTCTGAAGAAAAAAGTGACAAAAAATGGTTATTGGTCAAATAAGTTCTTAAGAAATATCTTATTTTTTTCTTAAGTCTTTCCTTAAGAGAAATTCTAAGAACAGATGGTATTCTTGAAAACTTCCATTCATTCATTATCTTCCGCTTAACCCACACGGGGTCGGTGGCCGGTGCCCACCCGGCAATTTTGGGCGCAAGGGCAAGAACAACTCTAGACGAGGCCCAAGCTATCATAGGGTGCACATACAGTCACACACTAGTGGCCACTTTAGAGACACCAGTTAACCTAGCAGGCATGTCTTTAAACTGTAGGAGGAAACCGGAGTACCCGGAGTAAACCCACGCAGACATGGGGAGGACATGCAGACTCCACACAGGACCCAAGCCGCTCCACCCTGGGATTGAACCCGGGACCTTCTTGCTGTGAGGCTGCGGTGCCACCTCGAAAGCATCGAAATTTACCAAACTGTAAAGTCTTTAGTTATTGGAAATAATCTAGTAGTTATTACTTCCACTATAGCCTCAAGGAGTGGGTCCTGGAAAGGGCGTCATGATACGATTATAACACAATACATTGTGATACGATGCATACTGCCATATACAGGGTCAAAAGTCACAGGACCCCCATTTATTTCAGAATCTAAAAGGGCAAATGACATATCTGAATACCCCAGCAAGCAATGGGTGAAATGGCCACCATCTTGAAAGCTATGCCCAGAACATGGCCAACATCTTGAAAGCTGCCATATTGAATCAAGGGCAAGTTTTTTTTTTTTTTTACAATGGGAATGTGGTCATGTAAAATATCAAAGAAGATCAGAATTGTATCTGAAATCGACTGCTGTAATCATATTTTTAATATCTATTTTGTTTCGAAAGCTATAAACATAAAAGGTTTAAAACTTTTGTTGTTCATCAGGTAACTGAAGATGGAATTGATGATTCTGGTGTACGGGGAACGATTTCAATATACCACCAGCAAAAATGAGAGGATATTTCATTATGAGATATTTTATTTTGAAGTATCCCCTAATTTTATATATAGAATATTTATATAAAATATATAAAATATAGAAGCCCTGTATTCCTGTCTGATCTGGCAATTTTACGACAGATTTCAGAAACTGGTCTCGGTGATGCATAATGCATGAGTCATTCCTACCAGCTCTGGCTGTAGAGCCGTTTTATAGCCGACTTTATAGCCACTCTGCTAGTTAGCATAGCAGCACTGTGATAAGATCCTCCTGCTTGAAACACAGCAGCTTTGTTTGCTCTCCGCTAATGAATCACCATTAATTAGAGCCTGATTGAGGTTTTATAGCATGTATAAAGAAAGACGTATTATTTAATACTATAAAGTAATACACTCAGGTTATGCTAGCTTCTAATCAGGTTTCGTGTCCCCAAGCACACAGGCTATTCTGCATCTTAAAGTCTCAGGCAAAAGACTATCAAACAGACTATCCTACTCTGGACCAGGCAATTCTTAGTCCCTCAGGAACCTTCATCCTTCTTCATCCTTCATTACCGAACCCTAGTCTACACTAGGCTCTCATGCTCTAGAGTGATAGCGCTCTCTCTCTCTCTCTCTCTCTGTCTCTCTCTCTCTGTCTCTCTCTCTCTCTGTCTCTCTCTCTCTGTCTCTCTCTCTCTCTCTACAGAACACAAATTCCCACACCGCCCAATTATACCGAGGTTTGTACAGTACGCAGACGGAGAAGAAAAGGAGGGGAGAGAACCCACGATCCAAAATTCTTTTAAAGGCTCGTCGCTAAGCGAATGTCACGTGGAACGAAACACGGGAAAGCTGAGTACTCTGCTGGGAGGGTAACGTGGGTGGTTGGGGTTTCGGGGTGGGTTGGGGAGGGTAACGGGGTGACCCAAACCTGCGGTTCCGTCTGGGCAGATGCAAGCGAAGGAGTTGAGTTGGTCTGAACACGACGCCCCGTTCTGACAGGGCCGGCTTAGACACTCGTCGATTTCGACCTCACAGTTCGGACCTACCGGGGGGGGAGAAGATTTAAACAAGCGGCGGACTGGCTGGGCGACTCATAACCACGCTTAACCCGCTCGGCACGGAGAGGAAACGGGGATGTCAGAGTTACCGATGAACCCAGGCGTGCAAAAGCAGTCATAGGAGTCGACGGCGTCCCTGCAGATGCCGTGAGCCCCACAAGGTTTCCCGGCACAGTCGTCGACGTCGCTCTCGCAAAATTGCCCCGAGAAGCCTGAACAGAACAAGGGGGGAAAAAAACCAGGGCCTGAACTAAGATGGTTTGTTTTTTGGAATCACAATCACTGAAAGTACAACCACAAACGTTGAGAGAACATGCAAACTCCGCACGCCAGGATCGAATCTTTACCTGGTGGGCACTCGCAGTGGCAGTTTCCGTTCAGGCTGTAGCACGTGCTGTTGTTTCGGCACTCCTCGCAGGGGCAGCCGGTAACATCTACGGGAACAGTTCGAAAAGGGAAACGTAGGGGTCGTGACGAGTCACCGTTTGTACATATCGCTTCTTCCAGGAAATACGCAACACAATACCGTGGGCTTCTAATCACACACTGTAGAGAGAACCTGTAGGGCACGAGCGATGCACACAACCTAGAGGGAATGAGTTTTTACGAGCTTCATTTTATCATCACTACAACTTCATTGTTCAGTGACCATCCATTCCATCCAAGCAGAGTCTCCTCCTTCTACATTCAGGGAGTTTTTCCCTTGCCGCTGTCGCCCTCGGCTTGCTCAGTTTGAAGACTGGGTCCGTAAGATGAAATCATTTGGTGAAGCTGCTCATTTGGATTCCAAAACCTCACAGTCATTGAAAAAGGAGGCAGAAGGAAACCGTTTGATATGTTTATATATAAAAAATAAAAAAGAACAAAGAAACCGACCCCCTCGCCGAAAAAAAAAAGGCAAGGAAAATCTCCCATAGGCTCAAAAATACAGGAAGAAAGTGGTGGTGGTGGAGGGTGGGGAGGGGGGGAGGGGGGGTTGTCCACAGAAATATATATTAAAAAAACAAAAACAAATATATAATATATATATTTTTAAAAAATTAAATAAGATATATACACACACACACACACACACACACACACACACAGAAATATATATTTTGAAAAAACAAAAACAAATATATGTAAAAAAAATGTAACCAAAAAAAAAAAAAAAAAAAAAAAAAATATATATATATATATATATATATATATATATATATATTTAAAAAATGTAAGAAATATATATATATATTAATAAACACAGAAATATACATAAAAAAACATAAAAAA
Organism: Parotocinclus haroldoi; assembly: GCA_034779995.1. Taxonomy (NCBI): domain Eukaryota; kingdom Metazoa; phylum Chordata; class Actinopteri; order Siluriformes; family Loricariidae; genus Parotocinclus; species Parotocinclus haroldoi. The sequence goes on along the minus strand of JAUZST010083738.1, from coordinate 4,209 downwards.
ATATATAATATATATTTTAAAAAAAAAGATATATATATATTTTTTTTTTTATGTTTTTTTTTTAAATATGTTTATAAAAAAAATTAGGGGATACCTCATAATTAAATAACATATATATATATATACACACAAACAGATTTTTTTATGTTCTGACTTTAACGTTACGGCTGATCTGTGTTCTCCCGGTTCTCCCTGACAATTTGTAAGACATTATAAAGTGCCTATAGCGATGAAGGTGACTTTCCATAGCGCTAACACATCTGTATAACCAGCTGTGTGCCTAAGGGTAAATTACCTCGAGTTTCCCGTCAGTCACAGGCTGAGAAACAGCTTTCAAGACGACATTTCGTGTTTAAAAACGGAGAACATGGAGGTCAGTGGGTTTGTAAATAAATACCCAATAGGATACGTGCGTGCATTCCAGTTTAGCCCAGTTTAAAGCACGCACCAGTCTGTTCAGTCACTGGAATAAGAAGACCAATAAGAAAATATTCAGCCGTTACACCGTGTGTTTAAATAGAGGAAACTAATTCGGTCTGTAGCTTCCGTCCGACCTCGCACGCTAAGGGGCCACTTTAGAGACACCAATGAACCTAACAGGCAGTGGAGGACGTGCAGACTCCACCCTGGGCTCGAACCCGGGGCCTGCTCGGTCAGCGACGGCGTCCGCAGCGGGGTCCTGCCGCTCTGTTGCGTCATTAGGCATCGGCATGCGAGTCCCTCTCGCACCTGCGAGCAGTCTGGCTGGACATTATGCAACAAGCCAATCAGAATAATCAAGAGATTGATTGGATCAGCCACTTAGCAGCAAATCCCTGGGGGCAGACGCATGAATTATTAATGTCGCCGTCGCTGTACCAAAAGCCGTCTCTCAGTGAGGTCCAATGTCACACGGCAGCCTCTTAGACCAGAGAAAACGGGAGTGCATGCGAGAGCTTTTCACACAAAAAAAAAAAAAGGGTCTCAGCTCCCGTCAGCCAGCCATTAAGTCAAAGTCACAGACCTTAAGTGTTTGGAATCAGGGGACGTCCATCCGAAAGGATGCGGTCCAGGACTAAGCAAACTACGTGTACAATTCACAACCTACTGAGAACCTTTTTATAGGGCAGCACGGGGAACGCAATTGGATGCCTGCCGGTCGATAACGACACGTAATCGTGCTCGTTTTGTTCCAAAACGCACTTTTTATCGTCTCAACATCGCACGGTCCTAAAAGGCCAGTCCCAAAATTCGAGCGAGCCCAGGGCGACAGTGGCAGGGAAAATCCCTGACCGTAGAAGGAAAGAAACCTTGGGAGGAACCAGGACTCAAAAAGGGACCCGACCTCCATGGGTGGCCCAGACGTTAAGTGAAACAGTTCCGTTGTTTTAACAGTAAAATGTAAAAGTACATAGTACAAATTAAATTAAATAACTAGATCTAAGATCTAAGATCTAATGAGTCTCAGCAGGAACTCCTCGGAGGAACATCGTCTCCTGCAAACCTCACAGTCGTAATGATGCCGTTTTTAGAGTACGTGGATCTGGCAACCCGGCATTAAATCATCTAATTCCTCCTTTTCAGGTGTTTGATAGCCGTTTTGCTTCCTTTACTTAAAAAAAACCCCTCACAGTCATTAAAAGAAGTGGAATGAAGCTGTTTTTAGAATACATGGACCTGGCAACCCGGTGTTAAATCCTCAAATTCCACCTTTTCAGGTGTTTGATAGCCGTTTTGTTGCCTTTAATTTCAGAAAAAAACCCTCACAGTCATAAAAAAAAGAGGCAGGATGAAGCTGTTTTTAGAATACATGGACCTGGCAACCAGGCGTTAAATCCTCAAATTCCACCTTTTCAGGTGTTTGATAGCCGTTTTGTTGCCTTTAATTTCAGAAAAAACCCTCACAGTCATAAAAAAGAGGTGGGATGAAGCCGTTTTTAGAATATATGGATCTGGCAACCCGGCGTTAAATCCTCTAATTCCACATTTTCAGGTGTTCGATAGCCGTTTTGCTTCCTTTAATTTCAGAAAAAACCCTCACAGTCATAAAGAGGAGGTGAAACGAAGCTGTTTTTAGAATATATGGATCTGGCAACCAGGCTTGAAATCCTCAAATTCCACATTTTCAGGTGTTCGATAGCCGTTTTACTGCCTTTAATTTAAAAACAAAACCTCACAGTCATAAAAAAAAACACGAGGCGGGACGAGAGGCCGATTGAAATCTCCATCCGGTTCAAACGATTAACTGAAACAGTTTAGAGACACCAATTAACCTAGCACGCGTGGAGTAAACCCATGCAGGCTGCACACAGAAATGGCCCAGGCCTGTGTAAATAACAAATACGTAATGGTGTGTATATACATATATATATATATATATATATATATAATAAAAAAGAAGAAAAAACGGAAGGGAACCGAGAAGCCAGGCTGCCATTTTGCACTCGTATAAGTGTGTTCCAGCGCACGGTCATGCTACGGAATGACTATCATTATTTCGGTGGCGGGAGGCTGCGGCAGGGCCGTGACTAATGCCAGGCTATCAGTGGCGTTGGCACGAGGCGAATTCTCATCATTGCTCAAGCTGACCATGGAACCAATTTCCACCTCTACCCATGTCATAAAAACGGACAATTATTCCGACTTCATTAATAATGCATAGCGGCCCTCGTACCGCCATCACGGCTTAATCAGCATTATGTCTCGCAGGTAAGGGAAACGAGGCCAGCCAACAACTCCTTGGCAAATTCCGAGGATTTATTCTCCCCCCTCGGTTTAATGACGTAAATGCCTCGAGGTAATTTACAGCGTGTGCGTGCGTGCGTGTGCGTGTGCGTGTGCGTGTCGTCCGGCGACGCCGCCTTAACGAGTCTTATCAGGAGGCATTCGAGACTGCGGATGAGTAACGTCCTGCCACGGCGATATTGCAAGCAATCAGAGTTATTGTTCCTGCGACGTCATTTCAGCAACAAACACTACTGTATATTAAACGGGAGCAATGGCTGGAAGGGAAAACATTCTTCGTTCGAAACAGAAAATTAGGAACGGGGATGATGCAGCAACAACGATCACGATTAAGCCGCCCGACGGGCGTAATTAACGACGGGCGGAGCACAGTGAACCTTTAAGCGGCCCTTGTGAATGTTCGGATACATCACGTTCTGGGTGAGCTCTGCCTACAAAGCCCTAATTGAAACGGCAGTGGCCCTCGGGATCCTGTAGGGGGCCTCGCTACGCTCCTGCTCGCCGCTTTTTCGGACGGCGTCCTGGTTCACAGCCTAAGAGGTCCCTAAACGGTACGTTCATGGTGCACTTATTGGATTTTTTAAATTTATTTTCGGACTAATTATTTGTGCTTTTTTTTTGTGCTTTTTACACATTTCATTATATTGTGGCACTGGAACATCAAAGAATTTAGTGGAGGAAGGGAGTCTCTGTTTTAAGCACACTATTTTTTTATCATTATACATGAACACACACTCAACGGAAACAGCTGAGTCGATTTTAAACTTTCAATTTATCGGAGTCTGCCTAAATAATTGCCCAGTAATTCAAAATAAAAAAAATTTAAAAAAACACACACACATATATATATATAAAAAATATTTTTATATATTTTTTTATATTTTATAATTTTTAAATATATAAAAATATAATATATATATTTCGATATTTTTTTTATATATATATACACACACACACATGTATATACACGTATAATACCAGCAAATATATATATATATATTTATTAGTTTTTATTTATTTTATTATTTTTAAATATATAAAAACATAATATATGTATTATATATTTTTTTTATATAATATATATATACACACACATATGTATATACACGTACAATACCAGTATATTTATATTTATATTTATATATATATATACACACACTGGTTTTGAAGTTTTTAAACAGTCTTTCTTCCTTCCTCGGGCTCTGCAGATTCTCTATCCCGCCATCAATCCTGGCAATTTTGGGTGACGTATGACTTTAATTTCCATAGCTATACATACCAGGGGTGCAAAAGAAAGCAGGCGGCTACGACAGTCGATAGGCATTAGTTATGATTTACCTCGCAGAGGGGACGCCAAGGCAGCGAGCGCACGATCGGATCATTACCGCTATCCCTTCAGTTAGCTGAATCCCACAGCCAATTAGGATTTGTGCGCCCCTGTTTTTTTTTTTTTCCGCTCAAAATCAGCCATACAGAGCCGTTATT
>JAUZST010083728.1:0-20283 GCA_034779995.1 Parotocinclus haroldoi | reverse complement strand
CCGATCTATGGTACTGAGTGTTACGTATGCATTGAGTTTACTCGTTAATGCATCTGAAAGTTCACAAAAAAGTAGCGAACATATTAATAGTGATCAATTTTAATTCAATTGATCACTATTAATATGTTCGCTACTTTTTTGTCGACTTTCAGATGCATTAACGAGTGCATTAACAGCCTTTAAGCTGATAATGAATTTCCATTAATAAGCTTGAAACGGTGCTTACATTTAATCCACAGCCTGCCATTAACGACACCATCCTGGCACCATCGGAATTCCCATCCTTTAATGGCATAACTGAATGCAATTCGCTTCTATACTCAAGTAGTTTTTCGCTTTTGGAGACACAAATTCACGTCGTTGACCCAACTACAGAGCACGCCGTCAAACTTGGACACAAAGCCTTACATGAGGAAATATGAAACGTCCATGTATGTAAACCCGCCTTCCCCTGCAGCACCACCATACATGTACATCAGCTTTATGATTAGTGTACAGTGCCACAGTCTCCCACATCCAGCCATTGCAGTGAGTTAGCTCGGCCTGTAACCACTCCCCATGCTAATCTTTAAATGCTTTACCCAGAGAGAGCTGCTCTCCCCCTCTCTATGCGCTTGAAGTCAGCCTCTCTTTCTCAGGTTCGTTTTTGGGACTGCTTTTGCTGAAGTAACCACACTGAAGGAAGTAAAGTCGGTTGGTTTCTTTCGAACAATGGCACGCCTGCCGCCTTTTGGGTTTGTGACAGAAGCTAATGCAGGCAGGTCATAAGATGGATGGGATGGATCCGTGTTTATTGCTAGGTCTTACCTTCCAGAGCAGGAAGGCCAGCAATGCCAGCAGCAGCAGTCCCAGTAATATAGCCACCAGTATGATCCACCAGGGTAAACCTCCAATCTGTGCTGCCTTGCGCCCCGGAAACACAGTCACCCGTACCTAATACACATATAAGAAAATAATGTAGCATCATAAAAGCAAGGCTCAAGATCGCTTAGAACCATCAAATACCATTGAATTATTAAATATGATCAAATATCTATCATAAGGTAAGGTATCTGTACTGTCAGTATCTGATTTCCTGCTTATAACATATGATGTATTCTTCCTCTCCACTACCCAAACCACTAAAATGCTATGACAAATGGCTAACTGACAATGAAACCTATTAATTACTGTACCAAAACCGATATTGTCTCAGAAGGTGTTTGGCATCTACCTGCACATTCCACTCCATTAGTATTTGTGAGAAGCTGCACTTTGATCTTATATATGACATAAAGTAACTCAGCAGGAAGTTGTTGGAAGTGAATAAAAATGTATATGTGTGAATATAATAATAATATATATGAAGTGATTACAATATTAGGGTAAAATGGTACGTTTTGGGGGAAAAAATAAATCTCTAATATCCTCTTAGGCCACCCCTGCAATCCCTGACAGAAGTTCTGTCGCTTATCCATGTTGTAGAAACAAAAGCTTATAACCTGACTTTAAATTCATGAGGTTTGATTTCCGAAAAATAATTTTGCTTCACTGCAGAAATATTGATCGATATTGATTGATAATGGACACAGAAAGGTCAGATTTTGGCAAGACGACAGTTTTGTTGCCGACAGAAATTGAAAATCAAACAAATAATTTAAACTTCAACTACAATATATGTCAAATATAACATTGGTGAATAAAGTTGTGGTACTATTAGAGCTTTTTAATATTTTGTGTGACTTCCATGAGCTTGAAGGACTGCATCCGTGCGGTTTGACAATGATTCATACAAATTATTGATGAAGTCATCAGGAATAGCAAAGAATGCAGTCTTACGTGCCTCCCAGAGTTCACCAAGATTCTTTGGGTTTTTTTCAATCTACCCCAAACATGCTCAATGATGTTCATGTCTGGTGACTGGGCTGGCCAGTCCTGGAGCACCTTGATCTTCTTCGCCTTGAGGAACTTTGATGTAGAGATGGATGCATGAGACGAAGCACCATCCTGCTGCAAAATGTGACACGTTTTATGATTGGGAATGTAAGAGGTGGCTAATACGTCTTGATATTTTGGGCCACTGATGTTGCCTTCCACCTTGCAAATGTTTGGCGCATCCCCATACTGAATGTAACCCCAGACCATGATCTTTCCACCACAAAACGTAACTGTTTTCTGGCTGAATCTTGGATCCATATGTGCTCCACTAGGTCTCCTGCAGTATTTGCGGCGGCTGTGGTGTAATTCAGCTGAAGATTCATCGGAGAAATCCACCTTCTCCCACTTTTCCAACGTCCATCCGTTTAGCAGGCTGTGGGCCTCGGCAAATGCCACGTTTTTTAATTGCCTTTTGTTTAGTGCTGGCTTCTGGCAACTGATTGGACCATGGAGGCCATTTCGAGACAGAATCCTACAAACTGTTCTAGTTGACACAGGGACTTGAGGTGACCAGGCCTGATGGAGCTCTGCTGCAGTGGAAGAGGGACTGGCTTTGGATATTCTAACCAACAGACGTTCCTCCTGAGCAGCTGTCTTGCGGGCTGTTCCATCTCTGAGCTTGTCAAAAACATCTCTAGTCTCTCAAATCTTTTTTTCGTTCTTTGTACTTGACGCTGAGACACGTAAAAGATGTCAGCCATCTCTGCAGTGGATCTGGTCTTCAGCCTTTTTGGTTGCAGGGTGGACTTTACGCATGTTGTCAGAGTTTAAATTCAAGTGAATGTCTGAGGTCCTGTTTTTTTTTTATACACACCCACTAATTAACTGATCGATTAGTAAACACGTGAGGCTGTAAACTAGTGTTGGGTGCATTGTATGACAAGGCGACAAAACTTTTGTCTTGCTAAAATCTGACCTTTCTGTGTTCATTAAGTGATCAATATTTCTGCAGTGAAGCAAGTTTATTTTCGTAAATGAAACCTCATTTGGGAGGGTTTCAGCTTTCAAACGAGTCATTTCTCAAACCAATGGATGAATTTCAAGTCGGGTTATTAGCTTTTGTTTCTACAACATGGATAAGCGACAGAACTTCTGTCAAGGATTGTATGATATAAGAGGAGATTTGGTTGGACATGGAGACAAACCGGTTCCGTATGGTATCCTGTGGCACATTTGATATTAGTGGCTCTCAATGTGGTCTTTTGTTGTTGTAGTCCATCTGCTTCAAGGTTCTCCACTTTTCGGTTGTACTCGGTGGATATTTGAGTTACTGTTGCCTTAATATCAGCTTGATCCAGTCTAGCCATTCGCCTCTGACCAATGATATAATGTACTCAAGCTCACCTGTGCGTCTTTGTTTGACAGCACCACGTTCTTGGCTTCAGCGGCCAGACTGAGCGACGCCTTCACCAGGATGTCAATGTAATTCATATCGTTAAAGTCCTGCGTGGAACGACAGCAAAGTTTTAGAAACACAGTACACTTAAAGGAACTCTTATACCCGCCTAATCCCCGCGGGGACCCACTCCGGACAGGGCATCAGGCACACATGCTAACACCCACACTCACACTCACACTCACACATGGACGTCCACGGATCGAAACAAACATTCCGCAAAACCGTCTTTCATATTAAATGAAATGATGAAATGACCCACCTCGAGAAAAGTACCGTTCCAAAGACGAGCTCTGAGGGAAATGACGGCATTACTGTCCAATCCCTGAAGAGGACACTTAAAAACCACACAGCTAGCGCCATCTTCGCATGACTGGAAACCACACGACAACAAACAATTGCTTTTAAGCACAAAACATAGACAACACAAGATAAGGAGCAGATGAGCTAAGTGATCGGTTACCAGGACGCTGGACTTCCTCTTGTCCAGAAATCGTGATAATATTCCCCCCTCTGCGGATGCATCTGATCCATCTTTAACGTCTCGCCTGCTTCTGGTTAGTGATGACTCCTAGAACAAGGCGAAAGCACAAAACAAGGTTTAAAGTGGCAACCTTACAGTGTTACATCTTAAACAACCTACATACTCGTTTATAAGAAATACAAAGTATACAGCGCCTATAGAATAGCATCAAAGGCAATATGACACAAGTGATTGGTTCCTTTAGAGTAATCGTTCTAAACTTGAGCAAAGTATTAACTTGTGGCTTCGTGTTGTGTTTTCCATGCTTTGCCTCGGTACACACACTTCTCCAAAAACCTTCAAAGACTCGGCCATACTGTCCAATCTTTTTTGTTGTTTTACATCCCTTAGTTAATTGTTATTAACTGAATTGACCATTAAGGAGCTTTGTGCAACACTATAACAATTTTTAAGGGATTATTTAAGTGCCATTCAATATCTAACACAACATTTAAGAGTTTATGACGATTTTCCTTAAAAAAGCCCTTAGCTAACACTTTCTAGGCATTTTTCTTTAACATACCTAAACTTTAGATACTTATGCCCAAGATGACTCTGTAATCTAATTCTCTCTTTACGTCTTTCTTTATTGTCTTTCTCTCTCGATTGACCCATTTCACAGTACGATTATTTTTTACACATTTAATGACACTTTTATAAACTTGGCAAGTAGCTGGTTAGATAGCTACTCAAGCATTAGAAAAAGGTTCAACATTTCTCACAGATTTGTTAGTTGGTACTTTTAGGGTTTGGTTAACAGCTTGGCGAGGGAGCAGAGTTACTCTCGAAAATCACTGGCACTGGAGATTTCCAAACTTTTATTAAACCTGTGTAGGCTACATGAGAGGTAACTCTTAAGCCTGGTTTGTGCTTCTCCGCTGACGCAAGGACAACGCGGTCGCCTTGATGCTATCGTTTTGCGTTGATGTCACAGCGTGGCAAAGTAATTCACCGCCGCAACGCTAGAAGCAACGCTTGTCTGAGGGATTTGTCGCAATGGCAGTGGCGACGACGATATCAATACTGAACATACAGATATATAATACAAATGTTGAATAAACAAAAAAGAAATAGGTCTGTACACCCTTTGAAAGAACTCCAAACGACCAATCAAAGCCTTACAGTCTAAGAAAACATTTTGGGAGGTGCACGTCGGGAGGTAGAAGCTCTGCAGCGGGGGTTCAATACCAAAACCCAGATCCAATCTGACCCGACATACAGGAAAAGTGTGTATTTACCAGTTGGAAGCCGCGTGGGTTGACTTCGTCTGGCCTGTTGCAGCCAATGTTGTCCACCCCGCTGGTGGTGATCTTCATGAGGTACAGCAGCCATTTCTGTGACGCTGTGTTCTTTGGCCAGTAGATGTTCAGGTAGGCTGTGCCGAATGTCTTTAGAGGCTTTCCCAAGTTTATCACCTGCACAATCGATAACAAACAAACTTGTTTTATAATGTTTTATACAAGTGTCAGTGAAGCTTGTGTTTTTGTTTCTTGTGTGACCCAAAATGACGCATCATAAGCCATCTGTCTAAACGACCATTAATCTTTCACTCGTGCAAGAAACAAGGAGAGAAGCACAGGCTTCAATGAGCGTCTGTTAGCACTGCCAACTGTATCTGCATCAGGGGCCTCTATGGAGATGCTGAACGCTGGCTGTCATGCTCATCAGGAGGAGTTATGGAGTGTAATGAACGAACAGTGAGATATTTTGTCACATGAATCACTAAAATACTGAATTCCACCTAAATGAATGAACAAAAAAAAAAAAAGCTTCATTTCATCGCAGCATTTTACGGAAATTGCGTGAGAAGCCAGGATTCTCACGTTAAAGCAACCGACGGACCTTAAAATAGGAGAGCGTGTGTGCACGAAATAAGACTTTATACTTACCCTGAATTCATAATCGATCTGGTTGCCAATCTCACTTTCTGTTTTGATGGCGCTCTCTCCTTTCACCTCTCCCGTGAATTCCAGCTGAGATGGTTTAGCCACGCTGACAAAGATCACTTTTATGTTAGTCAAACAGTGCACATTTAATCATAAACGCAGTTTTCTCCAAGTTGAGTAAGTGCCACATCTGAACTGGTACCGCTTGCTGCTACAGGAGTGTAGCTCGCTGTGACACGAGGCATGGCTAAGCAAGAATCGGATGCTGTGCATCGTCGAGCCGGATTATTATACGTTCCTGTTTGTTTTCCCATCGAATTTAATTGCATTTTTTAAACAGCAGAGGGTGCAGTCATTCTTACAGACACATTCATTAATGCGCCTAATCCACATGGGGTCGCGGGCCAGCCGGTGCCCACCTGGTGCCCACCCGGCAACACTGGGTAGGAACAGGAAGGGCAGGAACAACCCTAGATGGAACGCCAATCCTTAGTAGGATGCACACACACTCTCACACACACACACAGACATGCACACAGTCACACACTAAGGGCCACTTTAGAGGCACCAATTAACCTAACACGTGTCTATGGACTGCGGGAGGAAACCGGAGTACCCGGAGTAAACCCACGCAGAGTCCACACAGAACCCGAGACCTTCCTGCTGTGAGGCAGCAGTGCTACCCACCGAGCCACCGTGCCCCCCCCTTACAGACACATATCCTGGTATTTTACTGTAAATTGGAGGAAACTAAAGATCTCTTTGTTCAATTGTTTATAAAAGAATAGTACACACTATATTGATTTTTCATTCCTCAGAAATAAAAAGGAATGTTTTCACGCCATTATTTAGGGTAAAATGGAGCAACGGCAGAAAATTTGCAATGTTAAACCACTATTTCTAGTACTTTGCAGGAAACGTATCTCACAAAATGTGTACAGGCGTGTGTGCACAGTGTTGTTTACACTCCTGAAATGAAAAAGTAAACGTCTTTTATCGAATGTAAAAGTGATCACCGTGAGACAATTGAATCAAAACTTGGTACCATGGATTGAATCGTGAGCAGAGTGTACCGTTACCCCTCTAACTCCTTCTATTTGAACAGACTGACTTTTTTTCCCATCTTTTAGCACCACATTGTTATGGTCAGGGTAATCATAAGCAAGCCCCTCCCCTTCTCCCCTTCTATAAAAATACAACTAGTCAAATTTAGCTGGCTAAATGTAAAAAAATCGGTGTTGGTCATGCCACACTTTTATGATATACAGTCGAATCCGGTTAATGGGAGCACATTGGATCTTTTTGGTCCTAATAACCGGCTGGTCCGATTAATCGAACATGCCCTATGTTACAAAACGGGACGTGCTATAATTTATATAACATATTAAATGTTTATTAAACCTTTATCGTACGATTTACACGTATAGCGAACGTACAAACAAGAAATGCTGTTGCTTAGCAACTTTGTTCATTGAAAAATAAAGTCAAATTTATATGGACATAAATATTTGTTATTTATTTTATGCATTAGCCATACCGCTAGGGAATATTTTTTATTATGAACCCTCATTTTGATCTGCAGTGTTGTCTGGAATCGGGGGTCTGGTGTGTGTGTGTGTCTCTCTCTGTGTGGTGTATGTGTTGGGGGGGGGGGGGGGATGGATATTGTGTGTGCCAGAGCCTCTTGAAGACTTGAGACTTGCGCATTTTAAAGGAACTTGTACAGATTTGACGAAATAACATCTTTATTTTTGACGTAGGTCATTTGACATAATTTTTAACATGTTGTAAAATCAATATCTTTCTGTCCCTTAAAAGCTTTGTGCCAGATTAAAGAAATCAAAACAACAAAACTGAAAACCCATTCAGAATTCAGCCTAAAGCACTTTCGTATTTCACATTTTGTTCCCAGATATGCACAACCTGGAACGTAGTGTCAAACCGGGCAGAATTTTTTTTTCCCCCGTCTGGTTTTTATGTACCAGGATAAAACGTGATGCTCTTTTGCGGGAACAATGGCCATTATTGGTAACAAGCAGTTCATTCGCTCGTGTCCTGACGGCGCTTTTCTGTCTCACAGGTCATTAACTTCTCACCCACGACGATCGCGGTGTTCATCGGCGTGGTCGGGATCCTCTCCATCTTGGCCCAGGTATTTAATTGGGAGAAAAATTCGGCACCGTGCGCCGGCGTGACGGATTCTGTGCGTCCTCGTTGTGCGAGCAAAGCTGGCCTTTAATAAGCCGCAGTGGTAATTGAAACGTGCTCGCTGATGGGAACATTACGCGAGGCAAGCGGAAAAAACATTTTCGCGAGATTGGAGTGTCGGAGCTGACTAATGGTTTGGGGGCTGAAGCCTATTTGAATAAGGCTATTCACAGAGCCCGTTCTGTTTCCGTAAGAGGCGACGGGCCGCGTCGACGAGCGCGTAAATGAAGCGGCGAATGACACCGGCAATGAAACAAGCTGACGGAGAACTGCCGGTGCCGGCCCCATGAATGTTCACGCCTGCATTTCTGCGACAGGTTTCACCTCTCAGGCGGCGAAGCGGAACACGCCGGCGTTGACGGACTCGGCGTTCGGCCCCGGGTGCGCGTTGATTCCGGAATGAGTGGAAATTGGATTAGTCCTCTGCGTTTAGCACGCCTTTACAAGATTTAAAGGATCAGAGTTAAGAGTCGAATATTTATCTGAATGTATTGGCTCAGCCATGCCAACTGCAAATGCACGTCTGTCATATTACGATTCACAACGAAAACGTTATTTAGGGGGGCCGAAATCAAATGTATGGGGCAAAACCAGAGACGGGTTCGTGTGACCGGGGCACCAGTCTATTACAGGACTAGGTAACTAAGGTCACTCTTGTAACCAGAGAACAATCCCCAAACCTGCTTATCCTCCCTCAGATACAGCCGGCAGGGCCCGTCTGTAATGCCCGACATGGCTACAGGTTGGCTGGCAAAGGCGGGACTGGGTTTGTGGTTCTCTCCCCTGTTTCCTTAAGAACATCCTCCGCTATTTAAACCCCTTGTTCCCTAAGGTATTCTCCCCTTTTCTCTCTTTTTGCCCCAGACTGAGAGTGCCATGTTCAGAGGAAGAAATGTGGTGATACGTGGTGCTGTAATGTCGTGTGCCCTTAGCTAAGCTCACGCCTTCGTGCCCTGTACTAAAGGCGTTATTTGTGCTTGACCTCTTGGCAGACCCTGTTTCTCACGCTCTTAATGAGGACCATTGGGAACAAGAACACCGTTCTTTTAGGCCTAGGGTTCCAGATCCTCCAGCTGGCGTGGTACGGTTTTGGATCTGAACCATGGTGAGTCACGTACGCTTTTCTGCAGGACATCTCAAGAGTAAGTCATGAATAGAAATCGCCACTAGCGGCAACGCAGTGTCTGGTCAGCGCCGTTGGCCGGGAACCGGACCTCATTTCGTTCATCCGTCTGATCCGCTGTGGTTAATGGTGGCGCAATTCGCACTAGGAAATACGTTTTTTAATAGGATGGCCAAAACTTGCAAAACGTGTCGCCTTTGTTTGCTCCCAGACAATATGGAGTGACCATCGTTTTTGCCCGAAATGGTCCCCTAATCACCCTGTCGTACATATATAATATGGAACACAGTCAGCCTCGATTGTGTCCTATATAAAGATCCAATCGCAGTTCATTGCTAGGGCGCGGTTTGACAACATGCCTGGCACGAGGTAACAGCTTGGTCAAAGTTAACTGACGAAACGATCGCTTTTCAGTTAAACGTCTTAACCAGAGTGTCATGTTCAAAGTTAAGCGTTCATCCTCGGCATCATGGGAAAAAAAACAAAAAAAACGTAGAAGCACAGAAGCCAAATTCTTTATATATGCCTAAAGTATTTAGACACGCCTTTCTTATGAGTGCTTTCTACCACAACATCAATGCAGCTTCGTGCCCTGCCCTCCAAAACCTTATTTAAATGCCATTAAGCTTTGATTGTGAACTTATCAGGGCTCTGTAGAAGCCATCCCTTAACTCCACCAGATCTTTGAGATGAACTGGAATGGCAGCGTTGTGCCAGGGCATTTATTTTAGAAGAGCGAAAGCTGTTGTAGCAGCAATGGTGAAGTTTCTGGATGTTTCAGCTCTCCTCAGGCTTTCGTTCATAGAGTGCTCTGGAGTGCGGGAAGCACAAACCATTAACGACTTTTGACCACGCTGTTTAGGATGATGTGGGCAGCCGGAGCCGTGGCTGCCATGTCCAGCATCACCTTCCCTGCGGTGAGCGCCCTCGTCTCTCGCAGTGCCGATCCAGATCAACAAGGTGAGGCCAGAGTGCCCCGAACTGTTTCAACGTAATTAGAAACAATATTATAGGGAATCTCACCCAAACGTGGACCTGGGTACAAGTGAGAGACGACGATCCACCGTACATCCCTCACCATCTGCTTTTTTTCAGGGCTGGTCCAGGGAATGATCACAGGCATCCGGGGGTTGTGTAACGGCCTGGGGCCGGCGCTCTACGGCTTCATCTTCTTCCTCTTCGACGTCGAGCTGAGCGGGATCGCTCCGATCCAGGCCGACTACAGCATCCCTATTCAGACCCCCAGCGAGGTCAGTGCTGGCCTTTGTCCTTTCAGTGGATAATCACCCGGGTTCCTGACACCTCATGGACAAAAATCACCAGATGTTAGGCATACACAGGCGGAGCTTTATTACTCGTCTGATGATTTATGATTCAGGGCGCATCGTATTCCAGTATCGAATCGAATAATTATAGGAGATTACCCTAAAGGCAGGGACGGTGCTGTTATTCACTAGGGCTGTACCGATCCGATATTTGGTATCGGTACCGGCCCGATATTTGGTTAAATCACTGGATAGAGATAGGATGGGGGATAAACGGTCCAATCCGATATATTTCCTATCACGTTTATGCTTTACTACAATTTGGACGTAAACAGAGGCGTGTCGCATGATCAATAGCTGGAGCTCGAGTCAAAACTGTTAGCTAGCAGCGTGCTCAGCTGCGTGGAGTTATTTAGCTCAAGGGTGATAAAAGTCAAACAGCCGAGCGCAACGTACGCAACGCCAGCGTTCCAAGAGGTGCTAGCAGCGCATCGCTCCGATATCGGTATCCCCAGACATTCCAGTTTGCAGGATCGGTATCGGTATCGAACATGCATAAATGGTATCGAGCCACCCCTAGTATTCACCTCAGCATTTCTGAGCCATTTGAAAGCTGTAAATGATATCATTTATAAATGTTGAATTATTCGTTTAGTTATTATTTTGAAAAGAATTTACTATTTATGCCTGCATAATATCCTCGCGGCGTCCGCGTGGGGGTTTTTCCGGGTACTCCTGCAGGGGATCAAAACTCCCAGTATAAACCGAACCCTTGCCTGTACTGACCACGCACTCGTTCCTTTCCCAGAGGGTGGCGGTGCCAGGCCCTCCTTTCCTTTTGGGAGCATGCACCGTGCTGGCGGCGTTCCTCGTGGCACTCTTCATCCCAGAACGTCCAGCCACAGGCACCAAGGTGTGCCAGGAGCTGAAGAGGAGCAGCAGCACGACGGGACTGCACCCGAACACGCCGCTGCCGGGCAGCGACGAGGACTTCGAGCCTCTGCTGGAGGACAGCACCGTGTGACTGCGCAAGCTCGAATCCAGCCTCGGGCGTTTCGAGCGAGGGAGCAACACCATGCCAGGAGAGTTCTTTCTATTTTAGGATTACGACGTTTTAATATCGGCGAAAAGGTTTAGCGCTTGAGTTCCAGCCCGAGTGAATTCCGAACCAAAGTTTTCCATGAGGGTTGTTGTTGTTGTTGTTGTTTATGTTTTTTTTTAAACTCTATTTTTGCCACAGCACACCGACTTACCTACATCGATCCATTCAAGGGCTTGAGCGGATCACCTGCCGTAGCTCAACGGGACTGAAATTGCGCAGCTACAAAGGACCACAAAGTGTTTCTAGATGCGACGGGCGACGGGCGACACGCGGTACGGTGAACGGTTTGAGCCCGTGGGTGTTAGCCGAGACGATTTTAGCAGACTTATCTCTGTATAGATGTTCATAAGTAGGTTTATTGTAGTTTTAAATGAAGAGCCATGCGAACAGCGAGAGAACGAGAGCTTCTGTTCCTGAGCCTTAATGCGCTACATATCCAGTAAAGTATGACTTGTAGCTGAATTTATTATTTAAGGACGTTTTGGGCGTTAGAGTAGAGCCGCACCCTGAAGCGTTGAGCATCTCCGAAGCTAACGTTACTCGTGTTTACTGTATGGACTTTAAAGCCTTGGCTCTGCTTCCAGGATGCCGAAGCCTTCAGCAGGGTGAGAAGGGAACAGAAATTGACGTCCACCTGGGCGTGCTTAGGCTGCCTATTGCTTTTTTCAGAGCATAATGTTTCAACCCCTGCTTGTCCCGGTCATGGTCCTGGGACAGGGTCTGGAGCCAGGCATTGTCAAGCTGCCTATCTAGAACCCAGAGAAACAAAGAAGGAAGCATAACCCAGGCTTAATTCAGTTCAAGATGTTTTATAGGAGTCCGACTCTTAGTCGCAGGTTTGACGTTTAAAGCCGTATTTTTACCCGGTGCCATTTTACGCGTTATTTAAAATGTTTTCAAAATGAATGCTTTTTTGAAAAAAAAAATATATATATATTTTTTTTCAGTGTTTGCACTCCATTCCAGATCTAAATTCCAGAGTTAAACATCACGAGCTACCTCTTGGTCGTGAGGTTCGAACCCGAGTCCCCACTATAGCCGTACTCCATTTTCTTTCCTTGGGTTCAAAGGAAATAATTAATAATTGGCGTTTTTAAAATGGGGAAACCTTCAGGCCAAGTGCACTACATTATTTTATTTATTTATTTATTTTTGTCCAAACACTCAAACTCCCTGTCCGCTTTTGGTTTCTTTAGTTTCCCTTCTCTTAACGAGTCGCTGAGATGTTGCCGTGTCTTTTTCACATCCCTACCTTTTTTTTTTTTTTGGGGGGGGGGGGGGGAAGTAGTGCCGGATGCTCTAGATTGTGTTTTTGTGGGGCATGAACCGACTGGAACGCACAAACGGTTCCGTTTTGAAACCAGAAAACACAGAAATAAGAACAGGCTCAGGTTTAAAAAAACAAATGTGCACTTCAGCATAATTACTCGTCTTGGTCTGGGTGTGAAAAGGCCACCTTTTAACAGCGACCTTAAGGGTTTTTGACCCAGTGTTAACCTGGTGTCGATACCTCACGTAAACGTTAATTCCACACAGTCGGCACTTCGGCTGTTGCTCTGCTGCTGCTCGCACTGAACTGACCGGCAAAGAAAGCATGTTTTGATGACTTTATTTGTATTACTTTTACATTTTTCCAACTCCCCGTACATGCCCAAGACTGGTCTCTTTCGTCTGCTTACTGGTTCCTCTTAGCTGTCCCACAGTTCCCACTTGTTTAAAGCATGCATGGAGTTTAAACAGTACCTTTAAAGGGTCTTACACTGACGTCAACGTATTTACGTGACATTATCCGAAAACCAAACATGAAGTCTAATTAAAGTGGCCCTCAGTAGACGAGAGGGGCTTTCATTTTCTTGTATGTGCCTTTGATGTTCTGTGTAGCTCTACTTGACTGAGCTGTACGTACATTCAATTATTATTATTATTTTTTAAACCAAAGTCCGCTTTCATTGCAAGTGAGAGGAAGGAAAAGTTGAGAGCAGAGTGCTAGCCAGATGAGAAAAGTACCCAGTAGAATTTGACTTGTCCCTTATCTCTGCAATGATAATACACCATCAGACACTGTTGTTTAAAAAAAAACAAACAAAAAAAAACAACAAAATCATACCCCCAACTTCACCCGTCATATTCTAAAGCTTCGGAGTATATTCCCGAACTTGCTTTATTTTAGTCATCGCCTACAGTCGACTCTCTGCTAAAGATACTGTTTAGACAGCAGAAGGCTGTGGGCGGGACTCGGACCCGGGACACGTCGTGACCCTTGCACACGCGCATCAAGTTAAAAGTTCCAAGAATGACGGGACCCGTTGCAAAACTTAATTGACTTCAATTCCGTTTTATTTACAATAGACACTGTCACAAATTCGATTCCGTTGTCCCAAATGGGCGAGCCAAACGGCGACAGCGGCCAGGCAAAACTCCGTGAGATTAAGAGGGGAAAAAAAACCTTGAGAGGAACCAGACTCGGAAGGGAAACCCGTCCTCATTTGGGCAATAAACATAATTAACATTATATAATAAAACGTTTACATGAAAACGGGATTTTTGTATGTAAAGATGGGAGAGCGAGCGTTTACAGCATGGCTGGTCGTTCCGTCTGATATCGTCTCCCACCAAAGGTCCACCACTGAACCACAGCACTGAACCGTCTTCCACGTTCCTATTAAGATCTGTAGTTTATTACTGTCGGGAGATCGACTAACATCGAGGTTAGTTATCATCTCCCTTCGTTACATGACCTTATCAGCGCTCCGAACCTCAGATCTGTTACATCTTACAACCTTAGTTAAGAAGCGGGACTGTGGGACTGTGGTAGCCTAGCGGTTAAGGTACTGGACTCTAGACCAGAAGGTCCAGGGTTCAAATCCCACATCTGCCAAGTTGCCACAGTTGGGTCCCTGAGCAAGACCCTTAAACCACGATTGCTTGGATTGTAAGACAGTATGAGTTGTAAGTCGCTCTGGATAAGGACGTCTGCTAAATAATGGAAACGGAAATGTAAGACGTCACATGGTCACGGTCCAGCACGGGTTCACCTCGCCCTCGTCGACTCCCTAAAATGATCACTTGAGGTTTTTTCGTCAGTGAAGCCAAATTTGTTTAGACGAACCTATGGAGCCCTGGCACATTAAAAAAAAAAAAAAGTTTTTTTTTTTTTTTAACCCAAAATGTTTTACACACATCCGTTAGTATCACCAGCGCCTGGATGGGGAATTTAAATTTAAATGGAGAATGCACATGGCAGCTATTAAGGTCGTTGGGCGCTAAATAAAATCGCCTCGATGGAACCGAATGTGAAATATGACCGCCGTGTGACGTGAACGTGAAGCGTAGCGAGGTGAACGGATTTTGTGCGTTTTTGTTCAGCGCCTGTAACTCGCTGGTGTGTAACGCTGCTGCCGCTTAGGGAGTGTTTTAAGCTGTTCGGTCCCTCCTAGAGAAAGAATTCCGGAGTGATCTGGACGGGAAAGCTTTTCTCTGAAGAGACTGCAAATTTCCAAATCCTGCTCTTTGTAGGTGGTTGTAACGGGCATGTTCTTGGGACCTGTAGTGCACAGCATGTAACGGTTACGACCGTGTAACGTAGAGCGATGGTTACGGAGTATTTTATGATTGTAAAGTATTGTACATGTTCTGACTAGTGTTACCAGGATATATTGTCGCTAGAACCTATTCTATTTTTCCAACAGTGTATGAAACGAAACGTCGGCTGGGGTGGGCCGGGGTGGGCCCTCTTTTCACCAGCTCTGGCCTAATCCAGCTTTTCTAGGGCCTGCAGCGCCCGCTATAGCTGGGGCACCGGCGCCAGTTTGCGTGTGAAGATCCTCTTAACTTTGGGAGAGGATGCACTGATGTGCCTAAAGTGTAAACCATGTTCAGTGTAAATACTCTGTAACGCTTCGACCGCTGACCTGTACAGCAAATATCTGTTACGTCACGTCTTGGTGGAATCTGTTTAGTAACTGTGGAATAAAGAGAACGAAAACGAGCGAGTCTGATGTCATATGCTGCGTTTGCCAACAGAGGGTGCTGTGGTGCTGCAGAGTTCACGTGCCATCTCGCCTTTTGTTTCTATAGATGCCTGTAGATTTTTGTTGCCCCATCTCTTAGAGATTCTTAGGTCCTATATGTTGGCATTTGACAAGAAAATAAGGGTTTCTGTTATGTTTAAAGGTTAGGGTTGCGTTCGGGCTGTTGCAGCCCCTCCCCGATTGGACGGCATCCTGGTTCCCGGAGTAGTGGGGTTGGGGTATTGGATCACTCTGGCTTTTTCTCTTCGTTTCAACCCATTTTTCCCTAGTTAGGGTCATAGGGGTCTCTGGTGCTCATTTCCTGAGATCACATGGTGTCAGTGCGCCCCACTGGCACCCCAGTCTGTGTCCCCTAATAGGCATCTCCAGGACTTGAATTTGACTCGTGCATTATGTTCAGTTTTCTTTTCTTTACATTTAAAGAAGTCAGATGTAGCGCGCCCTGGACGGGATGTCGGTACATCTCCGGTTTTGGGCTGCACCAAAAGCTGACCTAAGTAAATGTTATGGTCCTTTGTCACGTCTGGTGCTTTTGGGACACGACCAGAGACCTTCGTGAGAAAGTGTTCAGAGAACGCCTTGGACGCTGGGACGCACAAAAAGAGATCTGTTTGTTGCTTCTGATCAGTGCCAATCAGGATTCTCTCGACAGAGGTGGGGCCGGTTGGGACCAGATCCTTGATTTGTCAGACCAAGTGGCAGGCGAAGGTGTGGCTGCTGGGCTGAAGCGAGGGTCATATCACCAGAGCGCAAAATGCTGGGTGGAACGTCAATCATCAGTGTGGAACGTCGCCCTGAGACCCGAATTCAGACTCGCCATCCCTCAAGAGGGTAGTTTTTTTTTTTATTCTAATGGTGTGAGAACTCGCGCTCACAAATCCCAACCCATCTGCTTCTGACGTGCTTGTTTTGCAGCATCGGCCTCAAGCCAGTCCCTGGCAGCCTGGTGTAGGGATGGTGCACTGACACTGGGTTCCCTTTGGAGGGCAGTGTAGCTTCAGCTCGGTGCAGCCGATGGACCCGACGGACACTTCTGACCATAATTGACCATGATTTGACACCTTGTACAAGCGAACACACATGGCGGTGGCGATCGAAAAATATAGTGTGTGCTTGTCAGATTCCTGACTCTGTGGGTGGATGCGTTTGTGTACCCGTCGTGGCTTCCTAGTTTTGAACACAACAGGCGTTACAAGCTGCACGTCCGTCCGTCAAAGTCTCTCACACACTGCCAGCTGACCTAATGCATGTCTTTGGGCTGTGGGAGGAAACTTTGGAGAACATGCAAATCCCACACAGGCTGAGAATCATCCCGTCTGTCGCTGAAACAGGCGCTCACCGCCGTGCCGACCGTTCTCAGAAACACTGGGCACGCAGCCTCCATCAGCTCACTCAGCAGTTCTGCACACTGGAATGGGTTTGGGAGGTGAGGGGGATATTACGAGACCCTGGACAGTTGTACATGGATTTCAGGATAACATCCAAAAATTAGTTCCTGGAGAAAATGCTTGCATTACACACTTCACTGTGCATTTACTGTTTAAGCAAATAACCGTTTCAGCAACCGGTCTGTTTTGGGAAGGCTGGACAACCGGAAGGTTCCTACATAGACTTCAGGAGAACCTCTTGCATCAGTTTCTGGAGGAAAAATTAGGGACTGGGGACAATTAATGGCAGGGAACCATACACTCAAGCATTCACCCTCAGCCAGTCAGGTTAAGAGGCACCTAGAGCAGCCAGTTCACTACCGTACTTTGGGGGTAGGCTTACAATAGGTAGCCTGCAGGAGACTGACGCTCATCTGATGCCGTTGTAGGACGTCATAGTCTCACACTTTGACTCTCGGTCACCTTAAGGGCCGGGCAGAGCAGGCAGGTCACCAACTGGCCTGTTTTTGGGAGCCAGCAAGGAACCATATAAAAATAGCAGGAGAAGGAGCCTAAAGGAGCCTCTGGAAGGAAGATGGCAGTACTTTCCTGATGGAATGCCAGTCCAATTACTCTCACTCAAACCTGGGGGTAGGTAGAGAACCCAATTCGCCAACTGGCCTGTCTTTGGGCGGCTGGAGGAAACTAGCTCCCAGAGATAAACCCACAAGGCCCAGATTCTTTACCGAAAAATCGAAGCTCGAGGCGGGATTGTGTTTTACAGCCATCGCCCTCACACGCTCATCCATCACCCTCAGTCACATTTAAAGGCAAATAGACCTACCAGTCCGCAAACAGCTGTGTTTTTGGGAGGTACAGGGAAGAGGAAAGCACCTAAACAAACGCTTAAAGAGCAACCAAAAGTCAGAGTCAGCTTTATATCTATAGCTCTGTGTTACAAAGCATTATCTCAAAGCAGCTCGAGAGCCTGGGGTGACAGTGGCAAGGAAAAACTCCCTAAACAGTATGAGGTAGAAACCTTGGGAGGACAAAGACTTAAACATGGAACAAACCGTAATAATAATAATAATAATAATAATAATAATAATAATAATAATAAATGTAATTTATATAGCATCTTTCTCAAACCAGCAAGTATAACAAAAATAAAGAAATTACACAAAATGAAATTAAATCAAACATTAAACAGAGGAGCTAAATGGAACCTCATGGGGCAAACGTAATGGACATCAGGATAAGATCCAAACCCTGTAATCCAAACTTCATAACCTCAAGGCGTCAGTCCATTACGGCCAGGGCCTCACACACACACACACACACACACATCCATCATCCTGACTCACAGTTAAAGGCAAACAGACCCGCCTGTTTGTTCGCCGCTTTATTTTTGATAATCTGGGAACCTGGATGAACCCACAGAGAGTCACCAGGAGAGAATTACACCCTGATTCCCGGTACTTGTGTAATCAACACCGCCGTGCCACCCCTAAGCTGCGTATAGATATAATATAATTACAAATATGCAAATAGCGGTTTCGAGCAGGTGATTAATTGTTCCATGCTTATGATTTCCGATGTGGTTGCCAACAGCAATGTGCATGATTGATTACCCGTAAGTATACAGACGGCGTCAGTTCTCTCTGCAGAGACAGAGCGGCTCACAAGTGGTCCACAAGTACAGCTCTGGAAAAAACCAAGAGACCAGATTTTCATTAAAAAAAAAACCCAACATGTCCACACAGACACCCCGGATTCCACGAAACAACTCACT
This sequence comes from Parotocinclus haroldoi, assembly GCA_034779995.1. Taxonomy (NCBI): domain Eukaryota; kingdom Metazoa; phylum Chordata; class Actinopteri; order Siluriformes; family Loricariidae; genus Parotocinclus; species Parotocinclus haroldoi. The sequence goes on along the minus strand of JAUZST010083728.1, from coordinate 1,673 downwards.
GATTAGGTGATCACCTGACCACCAACCGTACCTTATTCACTGAGCAAAAGTACAGCACACATGAAAACTAGGATTGAAATATCGACCTTTGAAGACCTAGAATAGAAACTTGGAGCGAGAAGGTCCCGGGTTCGATCCCAGAGCGGAGCGCCCTGGGACCTTTCTGTGTGGAGTCTCCATGTCTTCCATGCCAGTGTGGGTTTACTCCGGGTACTCCGGTTTCCTCCCACAGTCCAAAGACATGCGTGTTCGGTTAATTGGGGCGTCTAAAGTGTCCCTTAGTGTGTGACTGTGTGCGTGTGTGGTTTGTGATGGTTTGGAGCCCCGTCTAGGGTCGTTCCTGCCCTTGCGCCCAGAGTTGCCGGCCGGCCCGCGACCCCGTGTGGGTTATATTCATACGAATGAAGAATATAAATTTGCTTCCTTTGCATTACTTGTAATCACGATCTGAAAACATGGCAGCTTCTTCGTTATTTTGACCAGCTGTCATTTACAGTAAATAAATGCTCTCTCTTGTCGTTGCCACAAGTAAACGTTTCCAAATTCTTTGCAATTTGTCTAGATTATAGAATATGACAAAAAAAAAAAAACCCCACACATGCACAGCTACACTGCTCACATAAATGAGGGGACATTTCATTATTTTTTCGTCAGCAGTATATCCTGAATGTGACCAAATCCTAGTTAGTGGTACAAAATTATTTTATTACACATTACAAGGACAGTAGTAATTTGCTTCCCACCTATAAATATGCCCAAATGTTTGTTTGTTTTTTAATTAAGAGGAGGTCAGAGCTCAGAGTTTGTGCTCTATGGCTTATCGGAAGCTGCCAGAATGAAATAGGAGCCATTTTGAGTCTAATACCTGGCAACGTATGAATAACAGCGCTTGTCCTATCAGGCTATGCTATCATCGTTTAGTGGCCAGCTTCATCTGGAGCCCAAAAGTGTCACTTTGGATTTGAGCGATTTGTAAAGCAAAGCTCCAACCCAGCTTCTGTAGATGCATTAGGGACCAGTGAGATTGCCGGCCTGTCAATCATGCCTTTGGAATCTGCACTGATTTTTGAAACGGGTTCTTAGCTGTAGCCACTTTCATAGCAGTCCGGCTTGCTAAGTGGTGGTATGACCAAAAGGACATGCCTCAACAAGTGAGTTTGGGCCAATGATCTGACTGGGGCAATGTCACATGACACACCATGTGACTAAATTAGGGAAGTGGTCTTGGACACATGGTGTCAGCTGCTGTCACGGCACAGAGTTGTCCAGTAGATGCAACTGAGTTAAAAGGTAAGTTTGTTTGGAACTACGCATTTATGCACCACAGCGTTTGGCCACTAGTTTCAGACGTTCATGACAAACACTCTGAGTGACACACATCTGGTTGTAACGGCATCAACTTTGGTTTAATTAAGTCTGTCTTTGAGTAGAGTTGGGGGAAAGATGCCGGTGTGCCTACTGTTTGCTAAACGGCAATGAAACACTAAATGTGTACGTTTATATGGCCAAAATATGCACCTGTACCTGGACGATATGGGGCGCAGGCCTAAACTTTGCTTGGAGGAAATGCCAGTAGGGATTAACCAAGGGGTAGTCAATTTTATTTCTATAGCGCTTTTTACAACGTAGCATTGTCTCAAAGCAGCTTTACAAGTAATACAATGATCTAAAAG
>JAUZST010083717.1:0-20283 GCA_034779995.1 Parotocinclus haroldoi | reverse complement strand
TCTGTTCAGGCGTTTTTTAGTTCCTTTTTTCTTTTCGTTTTTTATGGGTTCGTCTGCGGTCCCCCGGCTCCTACAGGTGCTGTTGCTGGCCCTCGGCACCAGGTCGTTCTGGACCCTCTGGCGCGGAGCCGTTATGGCGGTACCGCGACCCCCACCTTCGCCATGGGACCTTCATTGCCCCAGCCCGTCCGTGAACAAAAATTCCAGATAATGTCAGTTAATTATCACTGGTTTGTACTAGTACTTTAGTATGAGCTTATACTGGTCAAACATTAGTCTGTAGTGTCCATTGTCATAGGCAATTCTCATTTGGAATACTTAAAAAAAAAAAAAAAAGTTTAAGTTAACGTGTGTGTGTGTATATATATTAAAAAGGTACATTTCTGAAAGACCCAACACACTACTTACGAATATGAATCTTATACTTATGTCCCATATCAATGTTTTAAATCTTTATACTTGCTGCTCACCTCCCACTTTGTTTCCTCCAGACGGGGCAGGATTTCAGCCTGCTCCTTGCGGTAATCCAGGCACTTTCTCTCCAAGTCTTCACGCTGGGCCAGTAGTGCACTGATCTCTTCCTGCAGCCGGCTCTTGTCCTGCTGCAGTCGGCTTATCTGGGCCTGCAGGACCTGCTGGGAGCGCTGGGCCCGCCGTGTAACCTGTTGCAGCCGACCTGCATAGTTCTGTCTTAGTTCCTCAATTTCACGCTCCCACACTCGCTGTTTTTCCTCAAACACCTGCATGATGGCTGCTTCACTCTGGTCCAGGTTGCGCCGCATGTGGAGAACCTTGGAGGAAAGCAAGAGGATGAGTTATGTACCAATATATTTGTAGCAAGATTTTATACATATTGGTCTAGTATAGTACAATTGTCGTTAGCAATATAAGGCCACTGGATTAGAGCTTTATATGGCTATCCCAACGCGACAAGACATATTCTTGTATATGTGTATTGTTTATAGAGGTAGAGGAACCACTCTTCTTATATATTACATATAAACTACAGTGTATCTGTATATTATTACACTGGTCTGATTTGAAAAAGGTTTTCTGCTGACCTAAATATTTTTTCTGATTTTACCCAAGTGAAAGGTGCCGATTCCATATATGAAGTAAAAAATGTTTGCTCCAAGTCTTCAATCAATCATCAAATTTTGAACTTAAAGGTTGTAATTTTCATCCCTGAAGTTCCCCAGAAAGTCTGTAAATAAGTCAGAAAAAGCAGACCAAGCATCCCGTTGTACTTTTTTCATAGTACTGAACAATTCTTTTTGATTAGAAACCTCATTTGTGAGTCATAAAATATGTCTTTCAAATGTGAAAGAGCAGGAAATTTGTTACACAGGTACTCCCTATCATGATCCAAACCTTTACAAACTGTTTCATGAATCCCCACTACATGTGCAAGTGGGGAAGCAACACTTTCTGAGGATTAACAAGCGGTTCATTGTTAATATTATTTTCAATCATGTCAAATTTTGCCTTTAGTGTCTTACATAATGTTCTGTCTTTACTCAGCTATCTCAAAAAGGGATACAAAGCAAGGGAATTTTGTGAAACGGCTTTGTTGTCCTAGAAACATCAGTATGACCATCAGGTTGTCACATCCAGTAAGGATCATTATATTTCAATTTTAAAGTTTCAAAGTTTCTTTCATACTTAGAGTGAGGAATATGAATGGAAGTTTATTTATTGCCGTTGTGATGCAACACTTTATTGACCCTTTGAACAGTCAATAAAAAGCTTCCTTTCATCAGCTACATAAATATTACAACCCAGTGACTCAATAAGGCCTTGACATTGATGCAGAATACAAGCTCCGCATCCATATGGAAATATTTCAGAAGAACTCTATTACAAAAATGTGGTGCCAGGAGCCAAGAGGTTCTTTTCCTTTAGGCTTCAACCCAACCCTAACACTGGTGAAAACTTTTGCCAGATCAAGAACTTGTGCCAAGTCATACAACTAAGCTTGAGTGAATGGCTGGCACATTCTGGCATCAACGTCTGAGGCACAAAATCTTCATCATCTGAGTCTTTCAAAAAAGTGAAATGACAGCATCCATCATCATCATCTGAGCTTTCTAAAGTACTGACTCCACTCTACTTCTTTGCTCTCTTTAAAAATATTCCTTTTCACTTCTCAAAAACTATTTTCTTTCTATTTTTTTATTTTCCACAAAGCACACAAGAAGGGACAAACAATTACGTAACAAACAAAAATCGTATGCATACATCACAAGTTGTCGGTTTCACAGTGGTGCTTCAAAGTTTGTGAACCCTATAGAATTTTCTGTAAAACATCATCAGACTTTCACACAAGTCTTAAAAGTAAATAAAGAGAACCCAGTTAAACAAATGAGACAAAAAGGATTATACATGGCCAATTATTTAATGAGGAAAATGATCCAATATTACATATTTGTGAGTGGAAAAAGTGTGTGAACCTCTAGGATTATCTATCAAAGTCTGCTCTTCACAGCACATTTGTGATAGTGTATCATGGCACGAATAAAGAAGATCTCTGAAGACCTCTCTGAAGAGTTGTTGATGCTCATCAGGCTGGAAAAGGTTACAAAACCTAAACCTAAAGAGTTTGGACTCCACCAATCCACAGTCAGACAGACTGTGTACAAATGGAGGAAATTTAAGACCCTTATGACCCTCCCCAGGAGTAGTCGACCACAACAAAGATCTCTCCAAGAGCAAGGCGAGGTCATAAAGGACCTCTTAACTCCTAAGCAACTAAAGACCTCTCTCACATTGGCTAATGTTAATGTTCATGAGTCCACCATCAGGAGAACCCTGAACAACAATGGTGTGCATGGCAGAGTTGCAAGGAAAAAGCCACTGCTGATCATAAAGAACATTGCTACTCTTCTGCAGTTTGAAAAATATCACATAGACAGGCCAGAAGGCTATTGTGAATACTAAAAGCAAAGGTTCACATACTTTTGCCACTCACAAATATGTAATGTTAGATAATTTTCCTTAATAAATAAATGGCCACGTATAATCTTTTTGTCTCATTTGTTTAACTGGGTTCTCTTTATCTACTTTTTATGCAGAAATACAGACAATTCTAAAGGGTTCACAAACTTCCGAGCACCACTGTCTAAATTTCCACAGGCAACAGCAAAAAACAGATCTATACCAATCACTGATCAGAGACAGTGTTTCAGTGCTGACTTGTACTTAGTCTTCTTCTACTGCACTTTCGAAACTCATTTGTGCCACTTATTTGACTTTCATCTTTTTATTGCGAGTAAATTTCTTTTGCATTTAAAGCATTTAGCAGATTCTCTCAGCCAGAGCAACCCACAACTGACAGTTTCAAACAATTGTGAGGTAAGGGCCTCGCTCAAGAACGGAACAGTGGTGGCTTGGCAGAGGGGGATTTAAACGTTAAAGCTTCTGGTCCAAAGTCAATCACTTTTTAAATAGATATATTCATGCATTTATTGAATTTCATCCTTGCTTAATCCAATTCACGGTTACAGGGAGCCAGGATATATCAGACAGCACAGAAGGCAAGAGGATCGCAAACCATTGCAGTGCTTCTTGCCCATCAAATCTGATCATGATGTCCATTTCTGTGCTTTAGCGATGGATTCTTAGATCTAATCTTGGAGTCACAGTATCTGTGAAGGCATGAGGGTAGAGATAATAGCAGAATTTTTGAGTGCGTTGCACCTCGGCTGCTTTGATCTAGTTTTGAATTTTATAGTTGATATTGCAGATGATACTGCCCAAACGATGGTACTATTGTACGTAATTTGTAGTTAATTGTGAAAATCAAGAATGCATATTCCATAGCCCCATTGGCAGATTACATCGGTTTTGGTAATGCTATCTCATAAATCCATCCTATTGTAGGAATTAACAGTCGCAATGGGGATCAACTGTAGTTCCTGTAGTGTATGCCACAACAGTACAGTCATTGGCATACTATACCTCTCCTGTACCCCTGCCCAATAAACTGCTCTCTGGACAGCTTGTCCCTTTCAGTCTGGAGGAGTCCAGTGTTACACCACCACTGTCCTCATGCTCATTGTTTAAGATTAATAACACATAGGAGGAAGATGGTGAAAAGGACAGGTGTCAGAGCACATCCTTGTCTTACCCCTGTGGAAAAAGGGAACGGTCCAGTTTATGTCCTCATATGGGTCAAGAAAATGATGACAAGTCAAGTCGAGAAGATGGTTTTATCCAATATGACTAGACAGCAGCACATTCCAAAAGAGTTCCCTGTTCACAATGCAGACTTTATACAGTTCCATGAAAGTCATGACCAGGTCCTAGCATCTGAGGCACCTATACTTCAATAATTTGTTGCCAAACTGTAATGTTCTCCACAGCACTTTGACTGGTAAAAAAATAAGAAAAACTCCCATGCTTTGACTGCATGATGGTGCAAGTATTTATGATGTTTGCATCTCTCCACTGCTGGAGCCTGCTTTCATGTTCCATCCAGAACTTGTTAATATATTGGTGAAGTTTTACTGTGCAGAGGTACGCCTTCTGCTCCAGCAGCTCACCAGAGATGCCATTAGTGCAGGGGATCTAATTGTTCTTGAAAGTCCTAACACTTTGGCTAGCATGACTCAGACAAATCCCACCACTCCATATCCTGTTGATTTTCCCCACCCAAGCATTAAGGATGCTGACTGAAATGATTTTCTACCATTTTTAGGAATCCAACAGTGCTTCATCTACTGAGGGAAGGTAAGGTTAGTCTGTAAGAACTGACATTAGTGACAAAATGCTTTTTGGTTAGGGGGAGTCAACTCAAGAAGCTGTAAACCTTTCCTGGGTTCAGCGAGGCCTCATCTAGGAACCTCACAGCACTCTAGTTCATTCACAGCAGTAATGCTGTAGCCTTTCAGCTCAGCAGCAACCAAGGCTATTTTCTGGTTTCTGGGATCTATTGGAGTTGCTGTAAAAAGTCTAAGAGGGTTCTAACATTCCACTTTGTCAGTTTGAGGTTTATAATTCTGTAGGTTTGCCCACAGAATGAAATAACCATTCAGTGCTGGTTTGTGTGAGCAGTTTTAGGGCCACCATTTGTAGGACCCTTTCCCAAGGGAATGAGCAGTGTGGTCCCTAAATAGGGCACCTCAATCACACACGGAAATCGAAAGCACTCAATCCCGGCTTGAAGTGACTGAATATGCTGTGCTGCTGATGTGCATTGGTCTGACTAGCGGTTTCGAGTCATTTGAACCTGCCATTATCAACAGATATGCCATCGCAGCCAGACTTTTTAATGGGTTAGTTCCAGGCATTTGACAATGAGGGTTTTGAGCTCCAGAAAGGGTGCAGGATCCCCAGCAGTGCAACTCTCAGATGCAGGTGATTAGTCCATGATGTCAGTCAAAGTTTGCCTAGGTATACTATGACTAAATTGCTTTCCCATGAGCTTGTGCGCCCCTAGCCTTTGTCTATCCCACAAGGCAGTGGGGCAATGGTTGCTTGATGACTGTGTGAGTCCAATCTGTGGAGCTACACATCACCTCAGGGGATTACTACAACGCTGAGATTCTTTGCATTGTTAACCTGGGGCTGCAAAGCACCCACTGACCATGTATGGCCACATTCAGGTCTGACAGGAGTTCTGATAATGGTAGAGCTATTGACAGGGGAAAATTGATGCACTGGGCTTCCTCATTCCGCAAGAGGGTTTGCCAGCGACAGCTAGCTGTAATCATGAGGGCCCCAGGCAGCTGGGAAGTAAGCATGCATCTCCCCTAGCTAATAGCTAATATACTACTGCACTCAATGCAACACATCACCCTGTGAAAGAGTCCATACGCAAATTGCAGAGCCTGAACACACACGCAAACGCACACACACACGCACACAACCTTTAGAGACCAACTGACCTCAAAAACATTGCTCACAAATATTAGGGGATATTTTAGAATGAATATAAAGTGACTAAAAAAAGAGACATTTGATTTTATTTCATTAATCGAGATAATCAGAAAAGCAAATGAAAAGTCAAAGAAATTAAGCAAATGAGATGCAAACTCCATCATTGTGATTGAGTAGCATGAGACATATTCATGGGGTGAACAGAAGCATGTCAAACTGGACGAGAGTGCCAGAACACACTGACAGTGATGGGGCACGGACAGGATCAGATTATCCAAAACTTCTTGTGGGATCCTTTGCAACTCTTGGTCCAAGGCAACTTCCAGATCAAGACATGTTGCGGGAGGCAGTGGACGGTTTGACAGACGTCTTCACAGTACATCCCAAGCAAGTTCAATGAGATTTAGGTCCTGAGAACTTGAAGGCCAGTCCACGAGATCGATTCCTGCCTCCTGAAGCATGTTGTTATCGGTGGGGCCTTGCTTTATTATTATTGAACTGTGTCTCATCAGAGAAAAGGACAGTTGACCACTTATCACGGGTCCAGTGATGATGCTCATCAACCCACCTTCTACGGGTTCTACGGTGTTCAGCAGACGGTATAACAGAGTGCATTCCATTGCTCACTGGGCATGCAGTCAGCACATAGAGCGGATTTCATGTGGTCTGGGTGCATATCCGTTGTCCAGTGGCAGCAAGAAAGTGTCCCTGCAACTCTGTTACATTGCTACACCTGCTGCCTCTTGCCAATAAGGTCAAGCAGTGGTCACCTCTGGCTGTTATCTAACTGTTGTTTGTATTTGACCAGCTTCAAGACGTCCTACGGCTCTCCAAGCTCCGCATTCAGGCAAATCATGTTCCAGAGGAATTGTTAGAGCTGGGAAATTGCAGACTGTGCACTTTCAAGATCAGGGAACGTTCAGAGACTCCAGCACTTTCAACCTTTTATATGGTGCATTTTCATCAATTAAATAAAAGCTGTTTTTGCATCTCATTTACATAATCGAACAACTTTCTTTGACTTGTCATTTGCTCTTCTGATGTTCTTGTTCAAATCAGATCAAATGCTTCTTTTGTAAGTGTTTCGTAATCCTTTTTAAATATTCCCTAATTTTTGTGAGGAAAATATATAACACGTGTTTTCTGACTTACTGACAGTGAGAAAGAAAGTTTTGACTAAAAATTACATTAAATAATAAATTGGGGTCTCATAATCACTCAGCCATGTATGCCATTTAAGTTTGTTGTGTTAACAGTTGCCCAAACTTAAATTTAAGTATGTGGTTCAAGGGTCTGTGATTTTTTGCAGAAATATGCATGTTTTTTTAAATCATTTGGCATTGTGTACACATACAGATGTTTGTATATGCCTTCAAGTAACACTTTTGCCATGGGATGATGGTGGATTTAAATTGCAGTTGACATATATTTAATAAACTTATGTTTAATAGATTGGCAATCAGTAACAGAGTAATATTTTCTGGAAAGGGTGTTCTGTTATTGGATACGAGAACGTGCATTCATTTATAGCCTACAACAAGCAGAGTAAAGTCAATTGTGAAAGTCATTGACAGGCTACGTAGGGGCCACTCTTTGATAGCTAGGGTTTCATTTATGCATGGGTTCGCATACTTCTGCCACTGTGGTAGATTCTCAGAGGTGGAAATTAAAAATATCATTATTTTAGCTGAATATGCACGAATGTGAAGTTATATTTGTGTGACAGAAAAGAAGCCATATTCTGGTATCTCTGAAATATCAGAAATCCAATCAAACCATGACCAAAACCAAACCAAAACATGTGAACACTGTGCTCATCATTACAGTTACACTAAATTGTTTTGAACAAAGCAGACCTAGGTATGTATCACTCACACTGTGGATGTTTACTCTAATAAACTGGAACACATGGAATCAGGAGATCAAAGATGATTGACTGCTTATCCTATGCCAATTACCCTGAAAAGTGCGTGAACCCTACATAGAGGGTGTCACAACTAATGTAGGCAAGACGCCTGCTGTTCAAATATAATTTTTGCTCTGTATTGTAGGAATTAATTGGCCAAACGGTCAATAAGGGATGGCCTTAGATATTAAGATACTGCCCTTCTCCGTCTCTTGGGAAGAGTTTTCTTTTTCCTAAATAAATACATGTTAATTTCTCCTTAGAACTTGGACTCGGGCTCAAATTTTGGAGGGAATAGATTCTGTCATCCGGAGAAACCCCATGACACCATTGACAGATATGTACTACTGGCTCATTTTAAAAAATACATTACTGAGTATGATATGTTTTGTTTTATTTGTTGTGTGAAAATCTGAAGTTTAGGGATTAAGTCATGGCACTACCAAGCCAGCACTGTTGGGTCTTTGACCCACAATTACTTGGATTGTACACTTCTGGACAAAAACGTCCGGCAATTATCAAGTAGTAAGTAAATGCGCTCCTAAGAGCTATGCCACCATTTGCTCTTCTCTGCTCATTGCTACATTGAACTGTTGTGGGGGAGAAGCTAAAATAAGGTTAATTCAGTTCCATAGCCATATTTTAAATAAAGATAAAATATACTGCTCACAAAAATGGGGGATATTTCACAATATCTCACAATGAAATATGCCCTAATTTTGTGAGCAGTGTAATATAAAAATCATAAAAAATATCTAAATGACTGATTTAAAAATCCTCCAAAATTGTCTTTCTCCATTTTGTCTTGAAAGATTAGTCGTTAGTTGCTCATTGATGAAAAACAATACTCAGAATGCTGTCTAATACAGATATTGTTCCTAGAATATGTATTAAAAAGTCATTGTTGTCTAATTAAAACATAAAAGACAGAATTAAGTTTCCAGCAGAATTCGGAAAGTTTAATTCAGAGTGGTTCAGCACAATTTTGTAGACTGTGTTGTTTTGTGATGATGACTGGCTGGTGGGAAATTCAACTGTGATTGATTCTAAAGAGGAATGGCCATATGTAATTTTTAATGAAGTACCGTACTCACTCTACAAAGAGGACCAATGAGTGGCTTAAGAACATGTCCATAAGGCTTATGATTTGACCTGAGTCCACCTTTGCAGAATATACTCAATATTTGATCTCACATTAATTATACTTAAATAATAAAATAACTATCTGGGAACCACATACCATTAAGTGGAACAACACTGACCCTTTTTTCTGTAATCAAACTTTCTACAAGTTTACCCACAAGACTTGATCATTTAATTAAATGTAATTAAATTTTATTTGAATTATTTTATTATTTTTTCTACTACTAATTTAAATTTTATTAATAATTTGTTATTTGTTTTAAACTAATTTTCCTATGACTTAATATCCATTTAGTATTTGTTTAATTAACATATAGGCCGCCCATGGAGGATGGGTCCCCTGTTGAGTATTGGTCCTCCCGAGGTTTCTTCATACCATTTTAGGGACTTTTTCCTTTCCACTGTCGCCCTAGGCTTGCTCAACTTGGAATTGGCCTTTTAGATAATGTATTACTGTAAAGCTGCTTTGAGACAATGTTACGTTGTAAAAAGCGCTATACAAATAAAATTGAATTGAACTGAATAATACAATTATAAATTAAATTTATAATAATTGTATATATTTAAAATGTAAATGTAGTGTGTATTAATTAATTTTTTTGATAGAAATACGGCTCCCAGTGTGCCTTTGTTATATGTTTACCCACTTTAAGATAAATATTCCCGTGTCTACGCACACTAGCCTACATTTTAGGTGTCATTTCATTTTTTACTGATAAAAAACACTTGACAGTTTGTGGAGATATACACAGCCAATGGAGGTACATAGCCAATAACATGGTAACTAAGTATGTGACACAATTATTATTATTAATTTTATTAAAATTGGTTACCTTATTGTTGTTTTTATTTGCCAACAGTTTAACAAGTGGCTTCATGGATCAACAATCAAAAATAATTTTCTGCTGGCTTTGTCTTCAGGGTAAGGATCTATTTATGCAATACTTTTTAAAGTACCCCTGATTTTATGGTCCACAGATTGCCAGTAAATGGCTCTTGAATGGTTGATTGATTCTGTGTGTGGTGTTTCTGCTTGTATGGTCAGCATAGATATTAATAACTAGGGTGTACAGAAAGACGTACATTTACTTGAGTACTGTACTTAAGTATGCTTTTTGAGTATAGATATTCTTTTTGCACACTTGTGACTTCACTACATTTTAAAAAATACTGTAATTTGTGCTTGACTACATTTCTATCAGCAAGGTCCTCGTTACATGTTACTTTGAAGAAGTTTTGAAAATCAGTAAATAGTTTTTCTTTTGTAATAAGTGACAGCCTATTAGGAATCTTTATAATAGGCTTACGTCAAGTTCATGATACTTCAGCAAGCAATTTCAAATTCATTTATTAGGGGTATTGTAAGTGTTGTGGCAATATTGCAACAATAACATTGCCCAAAACTTGTAATTGTAATTATTGAGTATTATTACAAGCAAATACGTTAGTAATCGAACTTAAATACAAATAATGCGAGTAAAAATAAGATCGTACAACTTTTACTTGTATCAAAGTAACATTTGACCAATAGTATCTGTGCTCCTACCTATCCCCCATACTAGGGTTTTTTTTTTTTTCAAAATAACTTCAGTTATTATGATTACATTTCACAAATATCAATGTCTGCATTTTGGCATATTAGCAGTCAATTAGCTGACCTTTGACTTCATTCGTTTTAATAATTGCTTACTCCAGTGTTTAAAGGGACCCAGAACACAACTGGCAGCACAGGCTATGAGGCAACAGCACTAACCACTTGTGCAGCTGTACCCCACTAATTCTGGCTTTATAGTGTGCCCAAATATTATTGACAACACTCTAGTTGACTAATTATGTGATTTTGGATGCAGTCAATACGAATGGTTTGATTCCTAATTGAAACCTCCTTGGAGGTTGAAGTGGCCAGATCAGGAGTACTTTAATGATTTTTTTGCAGTATTTCTTCTATTTGCAGAAAAAAAAAACACAAAAAAGGAAATAATACTGATATATTAATCCTCTTCCAGTGATCTTCACCTCTGTATGTGCTGATGTTTGGAAAGCGGAAGCTGAGCCTAAAATGGATGCTCTGGTCAAATCTTGTGTTGTGTTACCCTGCAAGTTTAATTATCCTGGCGACGAGGTTTCTCGCACAAACATGAGGGGGATCTGGCACAAAAAAAGTGGCAAAGATAAGATCATCTATCATGAAGACAAAACTCTGATTGAAGATAACTTCAGGGATCGCACAAGACTAATTGGCAATTTGGCTAATAAAAACTGCTCTTTGGAGATGAACAAAGTGAAAGATCATGACAGTGGACCATTCTGTTTCAGGGTCGAAATTCCTTCAAAAGATTCATTCTCTTTTCAGGAAAGCTGTGTGAGCATCCGTATGCAACGTAAGTAAGAGCAAAAACACATTCTGCACACATCACAAAGGCCTGGCTGCAGAAAAATAGGGTACAAGTACTGCACTGGCTTGACTGTAGTTCTGACCTGTACCCAATAGAGAATGTGCAGAGAATTTTGAAGAGGAAAATTTGATGACAACCCCAAACTACTTGAGCCTTGAACACCTTAAGATGTGTTAGTAGGACGAATGGGACAAACTGACACCTGAAACACAGGTTAAAATGCGTTATAAATGTTGGGAGAAGAAACGGCAGCATTACAAAGTGGTAAATGATGTACCGTCCCAAAATATTTTGGAATGCGTTGCAGCCCTGGAATGAAGAAATGGGCGCATTAACAAATTAAAAGTTGGCCAAGCAAATCATGAACTGTTTAGGATTCATGCTATCTGCAGTGAAATAACAGTCAAATTAAATGCAAGACGCACAGGTGTGTGGTTTTCTTATTTGCACTTACCGTACTGTCCCAACATTTTCTATTGTGATGTTGCGCAATACCTCTATATTGTGACCTCTATATTATAATATTCTTCTGCATTTCACTGTAGCATAGTAACATTGACCTGGTGAAAATCTGCTGTGGAACACTGTAACATAGCAAGAGTAACATGAAAATATCTTGTCAAACACTGTTACACAGCGAGACAAACATAAAACCAGCACTGTAACACTGTTAGTGTGACTGACGTGAGAAGCTGAAGTATATCACAATTACATAGCGACATTGAAATGAAAACCTGCTGTATAACAGTCAACTACTACCACTGACCTGAAGCCTGCTGTATATATTCTGTTACCAATACTGTAATATTGATTTTTATTATGAACCAGTGGCAGCTGCTGGTCTTTTAAGGAGGCTCATTGTCAGCTTACAATGTCAGTTTATTTATATGTAAATTCTGCCCCCTTTTCTTTTTCAAGAAAATGGTCTGTGACCCTATTGTAACAAATAGGCGTCTTTTCCAGGGACTTGGCCAGTGTCCTCTCAGTGGCCAACAGAGCTAGGCTGCTTAATTAGCCTTGGCCCAATATAACGTTTGTACAGCTGAAGAAATGGTCAACAATGGAAGTGGTCAAGTAATTTCACCAAGCAAACATCAAAAGATGGGTCGCAGTTGGCACTGAACTTCCGACTTCACTTCAAAACGTGCGATGGGACTGAGCTCCCAATGATTGAAGGACAGTGTAGATCTCAAAATAGCTGTCAATCAAAACTGAATTCCAATCATAATGCTGAAGCTTTGTCCAAGTGTCCAGGCCAGCCGAGTTCAGCCCATATTTCCATTCACCCCCAGAGACGCTGAACATCATGGCATTTATCCAATGACTGTTGAGTTTCCAGGCAATTAAAAAATAACTGTTTAATCATTTAATGTAGTTATCATAGAAATAACAATGCTATTCTCTTTTTCATGTAGATGAACCTGAGCTGCCACAACTAGAACATCAGCAGTCCTTTACAGAAGGATCAGTTGCAACATTAACCTGTCGGGTCAAACATACTTGTCCTTCATATCATCCTACACTCACTTGGAGCCGACCGGCCATGCAGGCCGCTGTAACTTATATTGACAATGGTCATGGAGTTTGGCAGGTTCAATCAATACTGACTTTTATTGCTACAGAGGCAGATGATCACACAGACATCACCTGCACTGCCTCTTTTAATGGCGGCTTGACTTCTTCAGTGAATCACAAGATATTCGTAAAGCGTAAGTTTTTTTTTTTTTTTTTTTTTTTACATTTTTAAAGTTTTTGTTATGTGTTACAATCACCAACACTGAAATTGCAACACCCAGAAGATAGATGTGAATACAGGAATTAGCAGGTATTGTTCAGATTTACAAATTATAATACTTAACAACCCATAACTTCATGGCCAGACTCTACAATGCATGTAACTACTGACCAAGAAGCAAATTAAGGATCAATTTCAGTTCTGCAACACAGTTCTATGATGAAACAAACTTTTTTGGATCAGTGGATTATCTGTTGGAAGAAACAATCAAATCAAATTAATCAAAAGAAAACTGTCCTTCATGGTTATGAACGTGGGTCTGGGTTGATTTGGAAATATTTTTGCACTTGACCATGTGGCTGGCATCATTCACTGAGCTTTGAACCTGAATAATGGTGATAATGGAAATTTGTAAGGAAAATGATACATTTTCCATTCAAACCCAAATTAGTTTTCCTTTAACCACACCAATTTGCCTGAGTAACATTCAAAACTATTCTCTTCTACTTATTGAGCCTTATTGTTGTATAAGTGCGCATCACCATAATAACTTGGTTGCAATTGTGTGTGTGTAATGTTTATGTTTATATATATATATATATATATATATATAAGGCATATCATATACAACAAAAGTGAGTACGATGAGCAGGTATGTAAAATTCCCTCATACTGGTCACAGAAATTCAAAATGGCACCACATGCCAAGAAGCTGTCTTAAGGATCTTAAACAAGAATTGTTACTCTACATAAGGATGGCCTAGGCTATAAGAATATTGACATAGAACTTCAGTGCACATACTCAGTGTCATATCCAGAGGATGGCTTTAAAAATAGACATAGGTGTGCTGCAGAGGTTAGAGGAGTGTCAGTGCTCAGACCACACACTGTATCAAACTGGTCTGCATGGCTGTTGTCCCAGAAGGAAGAGTGAAGCACAAGAAAGATAGGAAACAGTTTGCTGAAGACAAGCAGATTAAGGACATGGATTAGTGGAACCATGTCCTGTGGACCAAGATAAAACTTATTTAGTTAAGATGTCAAGCATGTATCGCATCTCGGTGTCTTGCCTACAGTCAAGCATGGAGGTGGGAATGTCATGGTTTGGGGCTGCTGGCTGTGGGGAGCCATTGAGGGAACCATGAATTGCAACATATACTGTGACATACTGAAGCAGATCAGATCCCTTCAGAAGCTGAGCCACAGGGCAGCTGTCCAACATGATAACAACCCCAAACACACCTCCATGATGACCACTGCCATGCTAAAGAAACTGAGGGTAAAGGTCAAGTATGTCTCCAGACAGTATTTGTGGGGCATTCTCAAATGAAAGGTGGAGGCGTGCATCGTCTCTAACATCCACCAGCTCGTCATGGAGGAGTGGAAGAAGATTCTAGTGGCAACCTGTAAAGCTCTAGTGGACTCCATGCCCAAGAAAGTTAAGGCAGTGTTGGAATGTAATGGTGGCCACACAAAATACTGATACAATTTGGCTATTGTTGCTAGAGGTTTATATATTAATGGCTGTCTGTTCAGTAATTTTGAGGGCACAGCAAATTTTATACAAGCTCTAGACTAACTACTTTACAATGTATCAAAGTGTCATATATATTTACATTTAAGAGGTGATAGCAATGATCAATATAAATGTCACAGGTCCCTAAATTAACCTATTTAACATCTTTTCAGGTAAAGCAGGTATCCTTCATATCGTTATTCCTGTGGCCGCTGTTGCTGGTACTGCTACTTTATTTGGACTGGTGGGTTTTGTTCTGGTCAAGAGATATAAGTGAGTATGGGTGAACATAAACGTGTTTGTGTATCGAACACAACAAAAGTTGTTGGCTAAAGGACACATGCAGATAATACACACCGCATGGCCAAATGTATGTAAACACTTAAAGATCACATCAGTGTTTGCTCATTTAACATATCTTACTCCATAATCTTAAGCATTAATGTTAAGCTTCTCCAGTAGCCTTTTCTCCATTATTACTGGTATACTGGGGCTAGAATAAATGTGTTTATAAATAATTTTGGCAATGCTGTAAATATTCAGTGCAGTACAGTTCATTTGTTTTCTTTTAAATTTAAGCATCCAGACTTTCGGGTTTCATTTATGTTATGTCAACCCTTTGCAGGGAACAGATCCAAGCGCTCCAAGCTAGAGGTTCAGACCGGTAAGTTATGTTAGAGCAATAATTAATTTGCTCGTTCATTCAGTTCCTCAGTGACGGTGGCTCAGTCAGTAGCACTGTCACCTCACAGCAAGGCTCTGGGCTCCGTCCCTAGGTGGAGCGGTCTACGTCCTCCCCGTGTCCATGTGGATTTACTACTTTTACAATAACAGATTCATTCATTCAATTATAATAGAGCTTTCATAACATTCACCCATTTAGTCAGTCATTTATACATGAAACACATCTCATAAAACATTTTTCTAGTCACTCACAGTTAAAATACAGTTATTAAAACATAATTAACTTGTAAAATATCTATTGAAACATTAATTACTTCATTCAGTCAATGTTAATACTGCTGTTATAACATTAATTTATTTATACAGTTTTCATCTATATAACCTATTAATTAAATGTATTAGAGAAGAGAACATAAGATGTTCTGTATGTTTTTGTAATTTACATACTTTTTTCCTCCATACGGTGTACGGAGCAGTCTCTCCAGGATGTCCCGCAGGTAAGACATTGTCCATGCAGTATAAATAAAAATCTGGTGGTAAATAAAATCACAGCATTTTGCTATAATTATACATTTTTTGTCTCTGTAACAGGTTCAGGTCAGTGGAATGGAAGAGAAGCATCAGGAACATAACTAATTGAGAAAATGGTGGTGATGTAAAATGTATTGTAATACTTAGACTTAGTGTTCTTGCATTTAAGTGATCCCACAAAATGCTGTCTGTTTCACGTGACTGTTAACAATGTAATTTAATATGTTAATCGATTTAATGATAAACATAAAATTTGTGTACTGTGGTAGCCTAGCGGTTAAAGTACTGGACTTTGGACTAGAATGTCCAGGGTTCAAATCCCACCTCTGCCAAGTTGCCACAGTTGGGTCCTTGAGCAAGACCCTTAACCCACAAATTGTTTGGATTGTAAGACCGTATGAGTTGTAAGTCGCTCTGGATAAGGGCATCTCCTAAATGCTGGAAATGTAAATGTATTTGCTGTCTGGTTTGTTACTCAATGGTCCGTTTTGGTTGCTTTTATTCTTGTTGTTTGTTTGATTATGGTTTGTGTTACAGTTAAGCTTCTGTCATAATAACTGCTTTTGACTGTTAGTAGAGCAGGTAGCTTTATGGTCTATGCTCATGAGGACCTCTCCTTGCCCTTAACCCCAGCAGCATTGTGAATGGCCCACATTATGCCCTGTCCCGCTCCCTGTGGAACACGGCACAGATCGGTTAATGTTCCTACTCCCGTGTGGGAGGCGTGTTCTTCGTGCGTATCCCGTGCGACGTTTCCTCCTGTTGAGCTGAACGCTGCTGTTCTGTGAAAGGATCTGCTTTTCCCCCCCGACCCGCTGAATCGCCCTGTGTGTTTCCCAGCTCTTGGAACAGCAAACTGATGAGTGCCTGGGGGTCTGTCCTGGAATCAGCAGTGCTCTGTTCGAGAGAGACTAATAACGGCCTGCATGTCCCGACTCTGAGACCTGTGGTCGTTTCTGCCGGACGTAGTGAAGGACAAGACTGTTGCAATGTCTAGAAACCCTACAAAGATGGTTTGTTTCCTTGCACAAAGTCTTTTGTGTGGCCTTGATGTGCATGTAAATGGTCAGAATTCATCTAATGAGGCTGGAGGCAGAATAAAGGACCTTCTTTGTGGTTGTCTAAATCACACGGATAAATGTAGTGTGGACTTTTGTTAGTTTGTTTTTCCAAATCTAGTAAGAAGAGACCTCCAGCTAAAGCGTCCGTCATGATCGGTGATGGCTTGCTTCTCTCTTCAGGCTGAGATCTCCATCACATTATCGGCTCTGTCCATAGGTTATGGCAGCTCGTGAAAGTTAAGTTTAAAAAAAAAAAGGAAAAAAACATGTCGCTACTTAGAAAGAGATGCAGGGGTTTCCCTTTTTCTGTCTGACTTAACCTAGCTTGTCTTTTGGTATTCTTTACTTATTTGCTTTAAGACTCGTATTTGCTTCCAGTTCTGTTTCATTACATACTTTGTTCGTCCCCTTTACTCTGCTTTCTAATGGTCAGGACCAGCCACTGATGTAGCGGTGGTATGTTAGCACAGAATGTGTAGATGGATACAATTTTATTGATTCCTTTGGGAGGGAGTCCAAATTATTACAGTACAGCAGATAAATAGTATAGTATATAGTATAGTATAGTATAGTATTCAAATTACTGCTGGTCTTTATCATATTTTTTTTATATTATGTACTCCTTAATTTTATATCTATTGATGATAATACAATAATATTAATAATATGATTATAAATAATAATATAATATAATTATTATATTATAATAATTATAAATAATCCAGAAAATAGGGGATTTGTGACTATGGTGGCCTAGTGGTTAAGGCACTGGACTATGGACCAGAAGGTCCAGGGTTCAAATCTCACCTCTGCCACATTTGGGTCCCTGAGCAAGGCCCTTAACCCACAACAGCTTGGATAAATTGTAAGTCGCTCTGGATAAGGGCGTCTGCTAAATGCTGTAAATGTAATGTAAATTTAAATGTATATATAATAGAAATACAGTCCAGCAGTAAATACAATAATATTAGAATACTCTGATAATAATACAATTGATATAATATAGAAAAATAGGCCGTATGTAATATAGAGAATATATGAAAAAGTCCAGCATTAGAGAAAACATTGAGCATTCGTATTGTATAGCGCTGGTATGACTGGATCAGACATAGCAGTGCTGTTGGAGTACTCTTACTATACACTTGATTAGAGACATTTAAAATGTCGGTCTACCTTGCAGATGTTGTTACACAGTTTGTGTTGATCGTTGTCTAACCCTTCGTCAGTGCTCGCAGGAAGCTGCCTACAGGGTGTTGGACACTGCACTGGTTACTCCAGCAGCACTGTTGTGTGTGATCCACTCGTACCAACGCAACGTACACTAACAGACCACCACCACATCACTGCAGCCAAAACGGGGCGCATTTGCCGCCAAGGACAGACCCTGGGCGCCCCTGTGCGAACCGCTTCTGCGACATGCATTTCCCAGCGCACGTATTCTCAAATCCGAGACTTTGACTTTGGGAAAGTTTCCCTGATCTTTCAGCCTGTTCCGCCATCAGCCTGTAGCATTTCCATGGCACTTTACCCGACATGATGCACTTGTTAGCAATGGGAATGGCTGAAGCCACTAAGATGGGGTGGTCACCATTAATTAAGCCTGTGACTTCTGTTCAAATCTCTTCTACTTCCTTTGAAATTTGTGTTGCATGTGTGAAGGGAGAGTAGTAGAGGTAATTGACGTCGCTCATTAAGCCGGACTTGAGCAGTACAAACCCAGCGATCCAGAGGATTATATTAGCCTCATTTGGCAAGCAGCAGGAGAGAACAGATTCTGCTCTCGCTACCTCGTCAGGCTTAAGAAGCAATCACACCCCGTGCTGAGGTAGTGCACACGCGCACACACACACACACACACACACACACACGTGGTAAAGAGGCAATGTCCAAAGTGGCATAAGAGGTGAGAGTAAAACGGTGGAGGCACATTATCACTGTTCTACAACTTTAAGTTTCACCCTGTAAGCCAACTTTTCGGCAAGCGCCTCTACTTTCCACAGAGTGAGAAGTTAATTGCGTTTCTATGAAGCAGAGTTCTGGAACGCTGAAGATGTATGCCCTTCCTCTTGAGGTTCCCATCAAAAGCATGAACTGTATAATGGAGAAATCTCAAAGCGCTCTGTCATCTCTCTGTTCTTCCACTCTGAAGAAGGAGGCTACAACTAATTTTATCCTCAAAAGCTAGCCTCTCTCTTTAATGGGAAGCTCTGAGACTGGTCAAAAGAAACCATTCTACAACCCCACATCAGCGAAAAGTCCCACAGAAAAAGTGGGATGGGATGGAAAATGGGAATTAAAAAAAAATAAATAAAAGGCAACCTTAATTTAATTTGTATGGTTGCATCCAGACAGAGCAAGAGATTACTTTGCTAAACCTTTATCAAGCTCTATAATACGGAGTTACATTCACAAATACCACTTAAAACTTTACTCTACAAAACAAGAAGCCTCACGTTAACCATGTCCAGAAGCCCCGCCCACTTCTGTGGGCTCCGAGACATCTGGGATGGACCAGTTCCCACTAGGAGAGTTCCTGCTAAATGCGTCTTGTCGGATTCCCATGGTATAGGTGGTAACCATTATGAAACGGAGAGTACATGTGTTGTGTAGAAGATGGACCATGTTTAGTGGAACTGGTTACCCACAAGTTTGTTAATACTCACTGATTGGGGAGCCATTTGGTCCAGTCTAAAACGGCGGTTGGATTGTTCAGTTATAGAATTAGTTTAATCTTCCTGTTGAAACCATCAGGTTTGGCATTTGTACTCCTTGATTAAGTGCCGTTTGGTTAAAACTCGTGGTTGGATTATTCTCTTTAGAATCGCTGCTCGATCTTTCGGTTCGAACTTGCTGTTGGAACTAGCTGGGTGAATGCGTTCCCCAAATCTGAATGCATTTATTGTGACGAAAGGACGCCTGTTGAAGAAAGTTTATGACTTTGCTTTGGAGATTTGCTTTGGCCCAAAGACCATGGAATCACTGTAAGAAGATAAAATAGTGTTTGGAGACTTTTTAGAATTGTGTTTAAACCTTCTGAATTCGAATCGTTTAGTACCTATAGTGTCGAACGCTGGTAAATGGATATATAGACTGGTGAACAGACAGACAGATAGATATACAGACAGATAGATATACAGACAGATAGATATACAGACAGATAGACAGACAGATATATATATATATAGACAGATAGATAGATAGATAGACAGACAGACAGACAGACAGACAGACAGACAGACAGACAGACAGACAGTTGGACAGACAGAGAGATATATAGATAGACAGATAGATAGACAGATAGACAGATAGATAGATAGATAGATAGATAGATAGATAGATAGATAGATAGATAGATAGTTGGACAGACAGAGAGATAGTTGGACAGACAGAGAGATATATATAGATAGATAGATAGACAGGCACAGACTATATAT
>JAUZST010083706.1:0-20285 GCA_034779995.1 Parotocinclus haroldoi | reverse complement strand
GAGAGAGAGAGAGAGAGAGAGAGAGAGAGAGAGAGAGAGAGAGAGAGAGAGAGAGAGAGAGAGAGAGAGAGAACAGATAGATTAAAGCCTTTAGTATCTTCTATGTACTGCATAAATATGACCTAAAGCAGCATTGGCTTTTTAAAGTCCTAAAAGCACACCTCGGTCCTGCAGTGACCTTTTTTGGTCAGATCTTTTTTTTTGGGTGGAATGGGCTGAATTCAAACTCTTTACAGATGGATTTATAACCTTTTCCAGCCCCGTCTCACTCTTTTTTGAGGTCTGAGTTCAGACTTCACAATGAAATATTCCTGCACTTTAAATACAGCAGGATGTCTCATTTCACCTTCAAATTAACTCCTATCACCAAAGGTTTCACATACTTTTGTCACTCAAAGGTAAGCAATATTGGATCATTTAGCCTAATAAATAAATGATCATGTACAACAGTTTTTTCTCTTTGTCTTTATGTAAATCTAATGGTATGGATGATATTTTACCTATCATTCAATTTTGCTCCAAATAACTGATATACTTTTGCATACTGCATAAAGTAAATGAATGTGCAGAATGACAATGAAGAATGACAATGCTTTTCTGTAATAAACTGGCAGAAGAATGGATAAAGGGATGCATAGGACAGACACCCAGATGGACAGACAGATGGATGCAAGTATGGATAAATAAATAGATACATGGCTAGCTAGCTATAGATAGGATGGACGAAAGGACGATGGGTGGATGAATCGATGGATGAAAGATAAATGGAAAGATGGACATATAGATGGACAGGTCCACTAACGGGCAGATGAATGGAAAGACAAATACAGTTAGTTAGTTAGATAGATAGATAGATAGATAGATAGATAGATAGATAGATAGATAGATAGATAGATAGATAGATAGATAGATAGATAAATAGATAGATAAATAGATAGAGCAGACAATAAACACTTCTTACATTGGTAGACTCAGTGTAAAATAACTCTATAACTATTGCCCTTTCGTAACCTTCAACCCAGGCCATTCAGCATTTCCCTTCCCTATCAACTGCTGTACTGTACTGTACACACTCATGAATATTCATGACCTTGAGGTTGACTGCACACACCCATGATCCTCCTGACGCAAGTTGCCATGGGAAACTCTGCTGGTCACATCCTTAAAGAGCCCTCCTGTTTCGTTTATCATGAACAGCAGAGTAAAAACTCTAAACGCTTCAAATCAAAAAAGCTTTACAACCGTCTCACCGCACAGTAATTAAGCACTTACGACAAAATGCACTGGGAACAGAATCCAGTACAGGGCTCTAGTCCAGGGCCAGGAGCATAAATCTTATTGTAAACTTTTGATTTCAATGCGAGAAGAATATGAAACTATCAATACGTAATTTATACAGAATGATGAACATTCGTAGCATTTACTTAATCTTTGTTTGTCTCTGAATAGCCGAGTTTCTTCTCAGTGCACAAACGGTGCGTTTGTCTAAACAGTGTTAAATAATTCACTACAAACAGTATAGGCTTACAAACCGAGTCCTGGTGATGAATATTCATGTCAGTTACTAGGTGCGAGCGATAGACAAAACGAACACCAAACACCTATTATCGAAATCTTTTCTGCATTCTGCTCGGTCTGTTGATACAAAGTGGAGGCGCCTCTAGTCTGTGAGAAAGAATACATTCAATGCAACTGACTTGTCATGTAACCCAATAGCCTGCTGGACAATTTGGCTGTGGCCTGTCCAGCATCGCACCTCGATCTACCGCTATTGTAAGCTTATTGTACTGCTGTGTGCTTCTACCAACCTGTTTTCGGTAAGGTGTCCTGACTGGGTTGGCGGTGTTTGCAAAGATCATGTTTAATTCCTTCGTCCTCGATTCAGCAAAGATGAAAAAAGAGTCCCGGTAAAAATGTGTATTATCAGGCTACAGTAGAAGTGTAATTTTTCCACATCGCACACTTCTAATGTCGACTTTCACTCGCTCGCAGATTAATCAGGACTCGATGGGTCGACTTTCTCACAGAAACGGGTCTTTTTCCCGCAAAATGTACTAGGCTGATGGTTTATTCCCACCTCGGGCCGTCCAACCAGTTTCGGTAAATCTCCTGGTTCATTGATCTTCGTTCTGTTGCCCGCAGGAAAGACCCACCTACTGTGGAATGAACCATGTGTCTATCCGCTAGGGGGGTTCATTGCGGGAGTAATATAGACTCTTAACCTTTTCGGCGTTTTTTATTCACGGAGTAAATGGTGAGTTATAGTATTTTCACTTCTAAATATGTATCGTACACTACGTAAACACGAAGCAAAGACTGAATCCAAGGTGTCGAATCGACTATGAACGCATCACCCCTACACGGAGTTCCTGGCCACCTCTAGCACGCATACCACACATTCCACAACCTGGCCATCAGATCCCATCTACAATACAGCCATAGAAATATGACAGAGGCCACCGGGGCAGTCCCATCCTTTCCAAAGTGTCGTTTTTTACTCCAAAAACGGAGTAGTATTTCCCCAAGGATATAATATTTTATTTGTATTTAACCACAAACACAAATCCAGACTTCACACGCTAAGAATATTGAATGCCTATAAGTACTGAGCAGGCTAGCTTGCAAAGCCTCTGAACACAAAATACAGATGGATATTTAAATATAATCATATCTAAATATAGGAATCATTAAATATAAGAATATTCATTCATATAAGAGCTTTTCTCGATGACTTAAACTCACAAGCTTGGTCCTGAACCTTTACCACTGAACCACACACTCTCACTTGCAACCAAATGAAGTGCATAGTTCAAAACCAATTAGTTCTGCAACAAACAACACCTCCCAGGTGTTAACCAGGCCCTGCCTTGGTCCTGCCTTATCTTTCTATTCATATGATAAGTGCTCCTGTAATCATGTTTCACACCTTCTGCCCACACAGAATGAGGATTTTACACCTATCAATAGCACTGTGTTTTAAAAACAATTAATGTACAAATAAACTTAGCAGTTGCAATTAAAAAGGAAATATTTTTATTACGTCCTCCTCTATAACATTATCATTTTTTACTGTATGCAGATGGAAGGGGCATTTCTAGACTACTTGTTATACTGTGGCCCAAACTGAATTTAGAGGGCTAAAACACAGACATACCCATCTGCTCACCAATCAGCCATAGGGGCATATGTGTGCATAGAAAATAAACCTGTTAAATACAAGAGTAGTCTGACTAGTATGACATGGATATGGTTATGCGGTTATAAGCCAAAACATATATCTATGAGCTGCCATCAGGGTTATCTGCAGCGTGGCTGGCTTTCTTTTAAATATTTGCAAATGACCATCACCCCATGTAAAAAATCCTTCTGGAAAAAACAGCAACATAAGAATCTGTCTCTTACTGAAATCGTTAGCTGCTGGGACATTGAGAGAAATTTAGAACCTGTAGTGGTGTATTCTTGAATTCTGTTCAGTAATCCAGAATAAAATTTACATTCATTTTATTGGGGCACAGCAACATTTTACTGGGGCACATGACCCAAAAGGTTGGTCTGATGACGCTCCTGGCAGACAGAACTAAAATGATGGTGTGGCCTGGGAGGAACCAGACATTTTACTGTAGTGAGTACAAATGTACATAAGATGCAAAATGTGTTTGTGTGTGTGTGTGTGTGTGTGTGTGTGTGAGTGTAAGTGAGTGAGTGTGTACCATGTACAGTTTTTTTTCACATAGGTGACCACACCTTGCTGGTGTGCTGAGATTGGGCACCTTGCCCAATATTTTTTTTTTTTTTTTTACAAAAACTGCAACAAAAAAATCAAAAGGGTTTGAAATATTTGCTTTAGATACTTTGGTGTAGGTTAGGTTTAGGACTAGCTGTAGCATTAATTGGCTTCAGTGACCTTAATTTCAAATTAAGGTGCCCACAATGATAGAGAGACAAACTCGTGTGTGTATGTGTGTATGTGCATGTATCCTGTCACTGGTTCGCAACTGGTGCCCTGTGCGATGACCCAGCCCCCTACATTCCTGAATTGCTCTAAAAAGTGGCATTATTGGTGGTGGGCTAAATTCTGTCCATTAAAGAGGTCTTTACATTATTTACTATGTTTATATGCACCATGCCCTTGGAATAATTGAATTTTCTTCAACAACTTACGTTATTGCCTTCTGTTCCTCAGTGTCAACTGACACACGTGCGATGTGTCCTTCACTTATCTAATAGACCATAGAATACAAAATCTATTTTAAACTGATTTGCAACATTTCTGACGATGTTCTTATTTAAAATGCAGTAATATCATTTTCACAGCACAGCAAAGCTATTTGTTTTCTGTTCCCATTGATTCATGGAAGGATTGCAACACATCTCACTAGAGTGACACTGGACACCCATATCCATTTCTTAGTGATGTCCTTTTGATTTATAATGGTATATTATTACTATCAAGTAAACAGCAAAAAACAAACTTACAACAAACTTACATTAACTTCATGAGCAATAGTTTATAGTTGTACAGTATATATTTCACAGTAAAACCTCATTCTAGTCGCTTTTTGCATTCTTGGCTCTGAAAAAATCATCTCTAAAATGATATAATAAATTGCATTGAAGGTTCTAGTATAACTGCTCTCAGATCTATCTACTAAATGGGTTTTAGGTAAATTGGTTTTCCATTATTTCAGTATACAGGAACAATTGGCAACTGCTCATATCTCACAGATGCAGAAAATAAAAAATAATCTGCTACTTTCTAATAATGATTTGCTATATGAGTGATAATTCTCCTGACAAGCTCAAGCAGCTCCCAGGTTTGTTGTCCACCATCCACCAATTTTTCATTCAATCCCAGCAACTCCTTCTTGGTGCATTATTTTATGTCAACGAGTGTATATACATCTCCTTGATATTATTTTGAATGTTTACTTCGTATCACACCTTTTAACATTTTCTTTATTTCTGAGATGGCGTGGACATAAAACCCTGTTTTGAGTTTTGCGTCATGAGGATGTAGCCAACGGCTTCAATTCTGCAAGGACAACCCGGCCTCTTCTGACTGCCTCCATCAACCTGAGGATAAAGCAGTTGATGGTCGATGATGCAGTTGACAACAATGCTATTCTTGCTCATCTGCCAAGCATACTGTAATCATGTGGAGAATCAGTGACTCTCAGTGCCCATTATGTTCAGTACCTACAGGATCAGAGGGAAATAACTATCCTAAATCAGGTTGCCCAAGGAGGATGGGTACCCATTTAAGTCTTGGTCCTCCCAGGGTTTGTTCTCTATAACGTTTGCAGATTTTTCCTTTCCACTGTTACCTCAAGCTTGCTCAACAAGGGCTTTGAGCCTATATATTTTTAGAGCTGCTTTGAGACAATGCTTTGTTATAAAAAAAAAGTGCTTTATAAGCAAATTTGACTTGATAGTTAAGTATCCTCTTTGTTGTAATCAATACTTGATTGTCAAACACTAGGTGCAAGGAAGACATAAAATGTGGACAGAATGCAAGCACATCACATGGCTTCACACACTCACCACTAGAGCGACTCATGGAAATCTGAAACACAGAAGGATTTTGGTATGCTGGAAATCTTGAAACAGACAGAACTGGAACTGAACCCTGGTGAGATGAGATTGGAATGTGTTTTAAGTTGAGTCTATAACTCCTGTTATATCAATGCTATCAATAATATCTCCTGGATACTGAGGTCAACTATTAATTTCATGCTCTTCTGTAGTCAAGGTTGGTGGGTCCCCACTAGATTCAGCCCGAAAAAGTCACAGCCTCCCTGTCAGGTTCTGTTTTGGATGATAGCTGGTTCCAGATCTGTTCCTGAGTTTCTACCTCAAAAGGGGGTTTTCCTAGTCTCAGAGTTTCTTGAGTAACAGGGGATGGGTCTTTCTCCAGGAAACCCCAAATAAGGAGCGAACTCTATGCTAAACTCCACCCAGACAGTAACCGGAGGCAATGATTAAACCCTAAGCTACAGAATTGTGGAACTTTGCGATACCAATAACCTAGGGCACCATGCCATGTCAAATTACTCATGTCATGCCATAGTCATAGATCAGAGAAACAGAAATTGTACACAAAAGGAATTAGTGTGGGCAAATAAGACATGTACTTTTGCGATTAATTTGATCACCACATACAGGTCCCAGTAGTGTATGTGGCACTCTTTTTGTGAAGGGCTGATTTTAGTAGGGTATTCATGGTCACGAGTGGTGTCAGGGCTTAATCACAAAAGTCCTGACCTTGTTTATGCAATTGGAGATAGAAATTAGATGTATGTGCCTAAGGGAGAGAGAGGGAGGGAGAGAGAGAGAGAGAGAGAGAGAGAGAGAGAGAGAGAGAGAGAGAGAGAAGAGAGAGACACAGAGAGAGAGAGACAGAGAGAGAGAGAGAGAGACGGAGAGAGAGAGAGAAGGTGGAAGAGAGACAGAGATAGAGGGACAGAGAGACACAAGGGGGGAGAGAGAGCTGTTTTTTGTGCTCTGTACCTTTACTTTATAAGGTACATCACATACCTGCGAAAGCATATGATTTTGTAAAGCTGCTATCTTAACAACATGACATAAACAGAGCAAAAGTGAAGACATTTAAAAGCAATACATAGTGCTCCAGTTCACTTTCAAAATCTACAAGGAAAACCTCAATCAATTGTGGTGGCAACCACAAAATACAGCTAGTTCAAACTACAATCTTTTAAAGCCAACCAGAAGATGTGTCAGCCCAAGCGTTTAATCAGAATTGGCTGACTGACAGTATAAAATACTAACTTGCAATCTACAGACTGCAATGCTGGGAATGTGCTTAATCCTAGAAGATTATACTTACCAGGTTAACACCAGCTGAGAGTAGTAGAACGTCAAATATAAACAGTCTGAAACAGCAAGACGCTTAGGTTCTAAGTTTCTCAGAACTCAAAACATTTATTTCCAGACAATTAAGTCTTGTTGAATAGATTATGCTGATTATATACTGCAGTTGCATCAGATTAGTCACCACAGCACAAAAGTCATATTTTTCCATTCAAAACAGAGACTTTCCAAGTACTGTACTTAAGAAATCGTTTTGGGGAGGGTAATAAGACAGTGACATCATTCTTAAAACTGGAACAGTTTTGAGCCAGTTACAGCTTATAATTAATCAAAGCATAGGAAGGTTCCCAGACGTTGGTAGACAGCCTGCTAGATGCCAGTCTGTTAGGTTTGTGGTTAAGATACTTAAATGTAGGCCTGTTTTAAGTTATTATATTATTTGGTTCTAGTCAATAAAATACTCAGAACTCTGTGTTTCTTTGCGATGGTACTAGGGTCCTATTCGTGGCCTGCTTGTACCCTATGTTCTCTTTTGCAGGGTCAAAAGATGAAACGACAACAAAGTAAAATAATATTCTCCCTAGCAGTAGTTAGGTGTCTTTGTAGCTGCTGAATTGTAAACATTGTGCTAAATTCTCACCTCATAGTGGTTATTTTTAGATTTCTAATATAGTTTGTGGCCCCTTTGGAAATGTATATCTTTCTGTACAAATATGACCAAAAAGATCTTTACAACACAGCTTTTTTTTCATATCATTTCACAAACAAATAATGTTTCTGAGGACCTCAGAAAAAGAGTTGTTAATGCTTATTAGGCTGGAAAGGCTCGTAAAACAACCCTTTCTTGGTTTGTATCACGCTTGTTATGCTTCTATATTTCTCTAAAGAGTTTGGATTCCACCAATTTACACCCAGAAAGACCATGTACAAATGAAGGAAATTTAAGTCGTTGTTAAACTCCCCATGAGCGGTCGACTAAGAGTAAGGCATGTACCTTTTTCCAGGGAACTTCTAAGCACCTAAAAACCTCACTTTGGCTAATGTTAATGTTCATCAGTCCGCCATCAGGAGAACACTGAACAACAGTGGAGTGCATGGCAGGGTTGCAAAGTCATTGCTATTGATCATGTGTACACAGCACAAGGCTGCTGAATAATATGAATGAATAATAATTTTACTAGACAAAAAACTTCTTTGTTGAAACGAGAAGCATTTTGTTGATGAAATGGTAAAAATCTGTGAAACTTTTAGTTTCAGTGTCTGGTATTACCCCTTTGGTCAGAAATAACTTCCATTAATGACTAAATGTTTTGGTAGCTGTTGAGCAGTCCTGCGCATCCTCTCGAAGGAATTTTAGCCCATTTATCTGACAAAGAGCTGATTCTATTTATTTGTTGCGCAATGCAGTGCGATGTCTTCCCTCACATGGTATGACTAACCTGCTGATGCCGCAACCTCATGCTCACAAAAGTCTGCACTGAAATAAAATATGAATGTGTGACGCATTTGGTATGCAACCATTGTGATCTATGGTTCCACGATATGAAAAGGTATGATGAGTTCAAAGCCCCATTTTCCCTCAACCACTAACACGCTATAGCAAATGGTGATCAGGAAAAGATCAGAATTAAATGGCTTTAAGAGTGGTGTCCAAGTTTTTTGTATAGAGACGTTGTAGGGAGGAACGCAGGCAGTGAGGCCAACGAGAAAGTCCCCTATGCCACTATATTGTGCTAATTTCATAAATATATGGGGTTTCCATTTACAGGAACCAGATAGGGATTTCTTTATAGGGAATAATGGAAATAAATTTCCCCTTTGGAATACATAGTTGTCCAAACCATTTCCCGGAGGAAGGTAGATTCAGACAATATCACAAAACTGAAGATTTGAAGATGAAATGAAAAACTTAAAAAGGCATGAGACACAATGTTAATCTTTCGTAGTCTAGCGCTACCATTCTGTTTTAGTAACAACTCTGTCAGCATAGCTTGCCGCCTTACTGTGACAGCTCTTTTTCAGGTGGATGAGACAACAAGAGGTCAAGTCAAAATGATGTCCCACAGTCTATTTGACTAAAGGCACAATATCAATAGGACGGCTGGAGGGAGTGAAGGACACAGAGATGACTAGGGAGGAGAGAGGAGAGATGAGGGAGAGGTCCAGAATGAGAAGGAGAAAGACTGGGAAATCTGATTCAGCAGAGTGGGAGGTCATGGCATTCTCTTTGTAAAGGTCTGAATGAGGCTGCTGGCGTTGCACTCAGGGGTCACGCTTACTTGCACTCTCTTTTGCTTACCAAGGTGAAAGAGTCATGTTTTCAATATGTTCACGATAAAGCACACTTGTGAGGCGTTTGGCATACGATTAATCACAGAGGCAGACACTGACACACCTCTTCCCTTTTCCATATGCTGAAGCTGCGTCTGGATTTTTTCACATTTTATTACTCTCGCTCTCCTCTGTCTGAAAACATTCACAAAGTGCAGAAAAAGTGAATGCTCATACATCATTCAGGATCACCAGTCGTACAAACACACCCACCTCCTGTGGGTGTTCAGTCACTTCCTGTACAAAGGTTACAGCTTTTATTATTTATCCAGTCCCCCCCCCCCCAACAAAAAAGCACACACATACACATTTTCTCTAAGAGTCACAGGCATGTCGACGAGAGCAGTGCAGTTCAGAGTCTGTCTGTCTGCCTGAGCCGATGCCGTTGCTGAGCAACATTAGAAACTCAGCCAGTAAATATTGTGTCCGCCGAGTCTCAGCTGCCATGTTTGTGTAATCGCTCTGTGGTTTCAGGTCCTGTTCCATTCGCAGAGGACTGCACTAAGAACATGCATGCTATGTTTGCACAGCTCGCACACAAGCGGACACACACACTCACACACGCCTAATGCAAAGCAGGTCTTTTTTATGTTCAGCCTATGGTAGAGAGCAGGCAATTTATAAGACCTTGGTCCTTCTAGGGTCACATTGCATGCAGTCAGATCATCTGGCTCTTTGCCCAGGACATAAATAGACCAGGTCACAAAGCACGTGCTTCCCTTTCTCTCAGTGAGAGAAGTCCAAACTGCCAAGACATGAATAAAATGGAAGACACACATATAAAGGTCAGACCTGCAGTACAAAGAGAGGGACCAATTATATATAGGGTAAACAACACAAGCACAAAGTCATTGTTATCCTGAACATAACGCACTTATAACCTGAATCTCGCTCTACCTATAACTAAAGGTGTATAAATAAGAACAACTTATATAAAATAAGATTCATCATGTTAACGTGCATTGGTGTATATGCTCTATATATGTCTGGTTTTCCAGTTGGATTTCATCCTAAAGAGGTTGCACGTTCATACCAGACTTGCTGCTTATGTACTACTCTCCCAAAAAAATGCATCATAGTCACATGTATTTGCTCAAGATCTCACTATAGAATTTAAAAGGTCCCCCACTCAGCAATGCATTTCACATATGCACGCATACAGTACTGTGCAAGTGTTTTAAGCAGATGTTGATAAAATGTTGCAAATTAAGAAACGAGCGAGCTCAGAAACTAGCAGAAACCAGTGAGACCAAGGTACCAAAATGGCTTCAGACAGCAGTGGTGGCAGTTCCTTGCAAGTCTGAGTAAGTTTTGGATTTGGTCAGAATTAATGGTGTATTCAATGCTGAGAAATACAGGCAGATACTTATCCAACATGCAAGCTGGAGGTGATGATATGGCCACCACAAAAACCTTGATCTCAACATCATCAAGTCTGTCTGATACTGCATGAAGAGACAGAAGCATCTCAGCAAGGCTGCATCCACAGAAAATTTGTGATTAGTTCACCAAGATATTTGGAACGACCTGCTTGCCACAGTCCTTCAAATTGTGTGCAAGTGTACCTAGAAAAAACGATGCTGCTTTGAAGCCAAATGGTTATTTGATTTAGATTTCTCTTTTGTTAATTCACTTTGCAATGGCGTTTGGCATACCCACATGCAATCTTTCCTTTTCGTCAATCAATAATACCTGCTTTGCGAATGAGTCACACTGACTGTACCAGCTCTTCCGTACCAGACTCCCGTAGCACAACTTGCAGGTATTTATAGCCCAGTAATCTTCATGCAACGCCATTTGAATGATCCCAAATTTACTTGCCACTTCCTTAGGTACACTTTACTAGTACCCTAGTACCAGGTTACCTTAAGAACTGCCTTAAATCTTTATAGCATATATTCAACCAGGTTCTGAAAATATTGTTAGAGATTTTGTTTCATGTTAACAGGATAGCATCGCACAGTTACTGCAGATTTGTCAGCTGGACATTCATGATGCGTGTCTCTTGTTCACCACATCCCGAAGGTGATCTACTCCATTGAGATCTGGTGACTCTGGAGGCTATTTTTGTACAGTGAACCCACTGCCATGTTCAAAAAATTAATTTGAGAGGAATTAAGCTATGTGACTTTGCTTATAGAAGATGGTACGGTGTGGTCATACAGGGATGGACAAGGAAAGCAACAATACTTAGGAAGAATGTGGCATTTAAGATACGCTCAGTTGGTATTAAGGGGCCAAAAATGTGCCAAGAAAATATCCCTCAGACCATTACATCACCTCCATCAGCATGTTTGTTCCGCCAAAATGTTGCCCCTACCACCCGAATGATGCGGCAGAAATAAGACCAGGAAAATTTTGGTGAGTCATTTGAATTGTAGCCACTGACAGGAGTGTCACCCAGTGTGGTTTTCTGCTGCTGTAGCCCATCTGCATCAAGCTGGCTTGAATCAGTCTTCTCTGACCCCTGGCATAAACAAGGTATATTTTCTCAGAGAACTGCCACTCATTTGAGATCTTCTCATTTTTGAAACTAACTCTCTTTAAACCCTTGAGATGGGTGTGTGTAAAAATCCCAATAGATCATCCGTTTCTGAAATACTCAGACCATCCTGTCTAGGTCTCTCATCCGGTCTCCTGACTGTAACGACCACATACAGTAATTCACCTTTCTTCCCTGTTCTGGTGCTTGATTTGAAATAAAACAGCTTGTATTGTTCATGTCTAAATGCCTAAATGAGTTGAGTGAGTGTATAAAAGCAGATATGTTTCAGAATTTATTCGTGTTTTGTATGTTCCCCCAGTTGCTCTGATGACTGTAGGCACTCGAACAGGCATGTTTGTAACTAGGTAATATATGTTATCTCAGCATGATTTAAGATTATTACAAAGAGCATATTGGAGTTACTGAATCCTGGACTTCAATTACTAAAGATCTTTCTTCAGATGCCCCAATAAACGCTTGATGTAGGTTTGTATACTTTGCCTGGAATATCATCTTTCTTCTTGATTGGGTGCCTTGCAGACTATTGATCTCTATTGCTGCATTTTTGTCACATCATTAAATATGTATCAGTCTGAATGACTGATGACCGCCTGGCATTTTAGCCCTGAAGCCAAGCTTTGCTTCCTAATGTGCTTACTATCAGCAGGTTGAGATCCATTATTTATGATATTATATGCTGAGAGTGTTTCAAAAATATATCTACGACCAAGCTATTGCATGTTTGTTGCATACTTACACCTTGTTATTGGTATTAATAGTTTTCTATGAAGTCTAAAAATACTTTGATGTCGTAAATTATTTGTACAGCAAATTTAAAATGAACCTCTTATTTTAAGATTGTATGAATGATAGCCAAGATGTATAGAATGATAGGTGACAGCATGATGGATATCTTTAGGCCAAATCTATGACATGTAATTTTATGATAGGCCAGAATATTAGGTTATATTTTACAGGCTGTCCTTACACTGATGTATTCAGACATTGCCTTACTGCTGAATTATAGATGGAAAGCTCAGAAAAATCCCAGTAGACACCACCAGACTCTGTGGGTCAAATGAACTTCAGTTACATTAGGGTACACCTCTCTCAGACTTAATTTTTGTTTGTTTGATTACTACATTTAAATATTTAACATATCAACAGTGTTTTCAAGCCATTTTGGGTCTTGATTAGTAGTCATTATTTAGGAAAAGACTATTTTAGGAATATTTATATTCTCATGAGGCATTAAATAGATTTAAATCGATTTAAAATCACAATATAAACACAGAAATGGGAAAGATAAATAGAAATGACAAGGTTGATAGTTAAGAATAACACTGGATATGTGTGATTGTGACTTATTTTTGTATATTTTGTAATTAACAAAATCTTAGTAAAAGATAAAAAAAACCATATTTCCAGTTTTTAAATTGATTGAAGTTTACATATTTGTTTTATTAAAATAAATAAGAAAAATGTTTTTTTTTGTTACAGGTATTTTATGAGCATTTTCTGTTTACAGTCCCTCCACAAATACTGGCACCCCTGGTTAAGAAGAGTAAAATGATTATAAAATTACCGCAATCTAACCTTAAAAAATAGAAATATACAAGCTTAAATTTGAGAAAACTTAAATCAATAAGAAATAATCAATAATAATTTTATAACAAAACCACGTGCCACAATTATTCACAAACATAGCGATTTTAACCGTTGATTATTGTGTCTAGGATCTTTCAAGCAGCAATGAATGACTTCTTGTCTCACTGGAGTATACATGACATGCTTCAGAGGTCAGATTATTACAGTCATTCCTCAACATGGAAAATATAAGAGAACAGACAGTCGAATGTCTGACCTTCATAAGTCAGATACTGGCTATAGAAATAGCTACCTGCCTGTAAATGCCCATAGCTATAAGTAAAAAAAATGCAAACATTTTAGTCCACTGGAATAATGACAAACTCGTCTGCCAAAAGTTGATTTGGAAAACTTGCCAAAAAATGTAATGTATTTAATGTAATCTAACCACATTTTAGTGCCTGGAATTTACACTTTACTGGACCATACAACAAGATTACTTGGAACCTTTTTAGGTTCTATTGCATCAGGGACTTCATGGACATGAATTACTAGGACATTTTAAAACAGTTTATATCTGAGTCATTCAAGAAACTAATTATTGTCAGCAAATCTAAAGCACAAAAATGGTTTACTGAATACAAAATAGAATTAATATTCTGCTATGGGCATCATCTTCTGCTCAAAACTCTGCTGAAAAGGCTTGAGCCTCTGGTGAGGCCTGAGCCAACATGAGAGTGCACAAGAGAGGGAATAGGATCCGGGACTAATCTGGAGAAATTCTGTAAAGAGGAATGGTTTCAAATTTGCTTCTCTGCATTTTCCAAAGCTTCTAGGAAATGACAAATGGCTGTTTTATTAGCAAAGAGAGAGTGCAAATAATGGAGGCACATATAATTTTAATAACAATTATTTTATAATAAATTTATCATAAATTCACATCAAGTAAATGTTGGATTTCTGATTGTGAGATTAAACTAATCTTACCACAAAGTGAAATTCATTGTTTACACATCTTTACTAAGGATGACAATAATTGTGGAGGGTACTGTTGTTTCTTCCAGTGGTATTTCGAGACTATTTACTTTGTACTGGGGCAGACAGAATTTAGAGGGGCATAACCTCATAGAGGGTCACAACTGTGAATAGCTGTTAAAAACTAAATGGGTTAAGTGATTTAACACTATACTGTGCGTTACTCTGCCATGGATACAAAATGAAAACCAATTTTTAAAAATTGCATTACCTAAAAATACCTACAAGCTATCACTACCTCGTCTGCAGAGGGACTGACTTTCTTTTCTTATATTTGCAAAACCATGACTCCATGAAAAAAACTGAAAGAAACTAGCTCAGTGCCGGTAGTGAATCTGTGTGCCCAGTAGTGCTCAACAATCCAGGTCAAAAATGACTTTTTACCTTTTTAAGTCTGGCACAGCAACATTTTCTTGGGTACACACCCCAGTAAAGTGGGTCTGATAACACCCCTGGTTTCTGCATTAGGTCAGTATGTAAATGTAGTATGGATGCAGGGATTGACAGAATCAAAGTTCAGCATTAATAATTAAAATAAGCAGGAAGCTAGGGGAGGAAATTAGCTAGCCCACTGTCAGATTCGTGTCCCGGAAGTGCTTTCCAACAACGATCACACAGGAATGACTGGCTGTGTTTGATAAAGGGGAAGCTGGACATAAGAGATCATCCCCCCTGGTGTCCCTGCAACAGAGATCTCTAACCCTCCCTTCGTTGGACTGATGTCTCACTTGTACTCTTCTGTGCGCTGTGAATTCCGGAACAAGATCTGGACCCCTGTGTGACCCCGGCTAGAAAAAAAGCATACAGATAATCAGCAGAAAGTGGAGAAACAAACAATTGTGTTTCCATATCCATTTAAAATATACATAACATTTTTGTTGTTAGGTAGCACAATCTCATGAATATAATATTTCAGCATACCTGTCTCACAATAATTGGCAATTCTATAATGTTTTTTTTAAATTAAGTTAAAGTCAAATTTATTTCTATAGCGCTTTTTACAACGGTGCATTGTCTCAAAACAGCTTTACAATATTAAGACCAATTCCAAATTGAGCAAGCCTAGGGCGACAGTGGCAAGGAAAAACTCCCTGAATGTTGAAGGAAGAAACCTTGGAAGAACCAAGACTCAAAAAGGGACCCATCCTCCTTAGGTGGCCTAGATCTTAACTGAAAGGGTTAAGTTTGTGATAATAGTAAAATTCAGTAAATAATAACAATTAAATGATATAATGTGAGAGATTTGAGTCCTCAGAGGGAAGTCCGTGGAGGCCCATATGGTTCCATATACATTTGACCCTTTTCAATTTTATTTGAGTAATTCATTGCTCTTAAAAAAGTTACATGACTTTGTACTGTTTGGGTAGTAGTGTAATATAAATTCTTCTATTCTAAAATGAATGTTTGTTTTAGGCTGCCTAAACACAAAAAAGATAATAGTCAAATCACTTGCATATATCATCATTAAATTTAAACATATACAGTTTTATATGATACCATCAACTCCTTTTTTGTGCATTAATGTTTTGTCAATTCATGTATTTAGTAACTAATAAACTGACAGCATAATGTGTTTGTCTGCTCCTGTAAATGTAACTGAACTTGCTTTTGAGCTCCACTAATAATATAGTCACCCCATAAAAGTTTCACAGTTTTGCAAAAATGTTAGATCCATAATTAATTTTAGGATACAATTCTGCATGTTGATATGTTAATCTTTTTTATTAGTGTAAGCTCCTTATTGGACAGTTCCACAGCCATCTGTTGGGACTATGCGCCCCCTTTTATTTGTTGTACAGCCTCAGTCATAAACTCGGGATGGGTTCATCCCTGGATGTTCAATTTAGGGAAAGAACAGAGACTGGGGGAGGTGTCACGTCTGTATCCTTGCTGTGTTGTTTTCTGTGGTTTCCTTCCTGCAATCTGAGCTGTGCATTTTAGTTCGCTGCATTCCTGGAATACTCCTCAGCCCTCCAATACACACTCAGAGAGTCTGCCTTAAACACACACACAGATACACAAAATGTACAGGATCTCTCTGACCAACAAACCACATTCCCATTTAGTTCAGATTTACCTTTTACAAACACTGGACCTCAGTCAATCAGCTAAAAAGATCAGTTTCTAAACTGCAGCATTTGCTCTCCAGTCTTACAGCAGTATGGGTTTCATGAATAGACCAGAATCAGTAGGAAAGCCTTAATCTTCTACTGTCATGGTTTACTGTCATGCAGTGCACTGCAAACCAGCCATGTGTTCACCATAGGTCCCTCTGTAAAAGAGGAATGGTGTAACCTGATAGCTGCACAGACTAATGCATGGTGCAGAGAGCTGGCCGCAATCACAGAGGTGATTAGCTGCTCTGAGTGTGTCTCCTGAGCTGCTCCACCATCAATAAGCTTATCTAGAACGGTAGGAAGAGGAGCCAAAATCAGCTCATGTCCTGGTGGACATGACTGGGTGGTCGGAAGGACAGACTTGAGGATCTAGGGATTCAACATGCCGAGCCCCCCAGGCAGAATCAGGAGCAGGGGGTCACGCATGAGTGAAAGGGAGTGGGGAGCAGAAGGGGGGAGATGAACAGGCATTATGCATTACTAACATACCAAAGAAGGAGTCTGCCTTCACAATCTCCCCTTTCTATCTGTCTCTCACAGCATACATACTTCCCCTCGCTGATTGCAAATGTTTACTTACAGAGGACAACAACAAGGACAGAATCAATTTACAGAACAAATTGTGTGATCACAGCTATGCCACTATTAGATTATGCCCAATACTACTATGCTTCATTCTTAGTGTAGCCACCGATTGAAAATTCTAACAGAAATCTGATCTTGAAACTTCTGGCAACATTAAATACACTGACGTCTA
This sequence comes from Parotocinclus haroldoi, assembly GCA_034779995.1. Lineage (NCBI taxonomy): Eukaryota > Metazoa > Chordata > Actinopteri > Siluriformes > Loricariidae > Parotocinclus > Parotocinclus haroldoi. The sequence continues at coordinate 3,145 of JAUZST010083706.1, read as the reverse complement.
GAACGAGAGGAGGTGAGGCAGCAACATTTTCTTTGCCCAGGCTATCACAGCTTTATATTTAGACTGGCTCTCTGAGAAACCAGATGATGATGACAACTGGGTAGACATTTTAAAATATCTTCAACATCAAACATATGTGACGTGTGAGATCTGAATATGTGTGATATGAATACTACTGAGATATTATAAAGCGTGTTTTATAGCACAACGTATACATTTAGTGAGCACTTGTTATTAGGAATCTTTAACTATTAACTATAAGAAACACCTGCATACCTACAACACCAAATCATAAAAAGTTGAATACAAAATACATTATCCAAACCAAAGATATTTCACTTTTTTAACTTCATTTCATTCGTTATAGACATCCATTCGTTTCAGTCCTGCAACACATACCAAAAATGTGTGATGGTGCAATTTAGGGCTAATAATGAGAGGGGAAATAAAAATGATGTGATTTCAAGCAGGTGATGGCAACAGGTGATGGCAATCATGATTTGGCACAAAAGCAGCACCCAGGAAAGGCAGATGATCTCCAGTTTGACAACAAATGCATGAGAAAAGAATTTAAATGTACATTGAGTGACGCAGTCTATTTGAGTATTGGTGCTGACCATGTGCTGACCATCATGGTCTTAATTTGCCCATTTTATAAATTGGCTTTTAGTATTATAATGAACCATGAACCAAAATAAAAGTTGCTACAGACTGGTTAAACATGACAATGAGTTATATATTCTATAGCGACATTTAGTGACCAATTACCAGCCAGACCTGAAAGGAATTTGTTTTTTAACTTTGGGATGTCGTGGAACAGGCGACTCACAGCATAAAAGTGCACGGGAAAAATCTGCAATCTTGTCCACATATAGCAGAATGTCAAATGAATCTTTCCAACATTCTGTGGCATCCATGCCATGAAGAACCGAGGTTGGTTTGGGAGCAAAGTGTGGCTCTACCCAGTATAAGAATAGTGTTCCAGATAATGTCCTTAGTGAATGTACTCGCTTGCAGACTTGCAGTATGCTGAAAGTACTAAAATGGTCTACCCCCACTCTAACGCAAACTGGACACTCACCCCATACTGCACCATAGGGTAACATAAAATGTTTCATAACAGACTCATTAGCCATTGATAGACAGGGAACAAAACACTGTGTGGTTAGCGCTGTCTGCTTCAATATGCCAAGGAATCCATTTCCACAGGAAGTCATCCTACACCTCCCACTTTACCACTTCCTGCAGGGGAGGGAAGATTTTGAGTCTCACATGAGAAGCAGAGTATTAGCCCCAAAAAGACGCACTTTTTTCAAGCAAGTGGCCTACAATAGCCTAAAATCCCAACATATTCACGTTACAGGTCTTTTTTAATTGTTATACACAGGTCTGGGAACAACTGGCAACCGTCACAATAACTAGCCTATTAACTTGCTGCTAATAAATGTTAGCTTTTGATTTTACAATTAAATACATGTGCAATTTTAGTAGCAGAATTTCAGTTATTTATTCTCGGTGAGCATTGCACTGAGCTGGAGTCATGTTCTTGAGGTATTCCTGTCTTATCCTTACTGCTCTGAAGATCAAGGAATGGATCAATTGTGATTCTCATTAAGATAAAGAGTTACTAAACATAAATTATTATGCTCAGGGATTTTTTTTAATACAACACCCGAATCCGAAAAAGCTGACAGTGTGGAGCGTGTATTTAAAAAATACACAAACACAGTGTTTTCATTTGTTAATAAACACCCTTTCCTGAATTCAGGCCTGCATCACATTTTTTGTTGTGGCAGTACAGAATTTGCCACTTTTTGATTGCCATGCCTTTTCACCACACTTTTTGGCATAGAAGATGCCAAGTGATTCATTGTGTTATTTTGCCCCATTCATTCTGCAAACAAGTCTTGAGGCAACAGTACAGGGTCATCGTAGCAGTTTGGGGACAGGTCAGAGCTGCAGGCAGGCCAGTCCAGTAGCCATACCCTCTTCAAAATGTTTTTCGATTTGATTCTTTTGTTTGATTTTGTTTTTTGATTTGACCACATACACATTTCCACTGTGTGATGATCCATCCTAGATACCTCTAAAAGTTTAGTGATATTATGCACCGTAGAGGGAGAAATTTGCAAATCCCTCCCAATCTTTATTTGAGGTATGCTGTTTTTACAATTTCAATAATTTTCGCACATATTTGTTGACAAACTGGAGATCCCTTTGCTCATTAAAAACTCAGCCTTTCCCGGATGCTGCTTTTATACCAAATCATGATTACAATCACCTGTGGACATCATCTGTTTGAAATCACTTTATTATGTAAGATTTTTTTACTCATTACTCGCTAAATTGCCCAATCTCAACCTTTTTAGAATGTGTTGCAGGTATGAAATGCAGAAACTGTTGTTTTTTCAAACAAATGTCTCTTAAACTTAAAAGGCACTACTGATGTTCCATAAGTCCCTGATTTAAAAAAAGCACAAAAAGCATATCTTCACCATACAAGGGGTACACAGAGTAGCTTACCTGCATACACATAACCTTAACATGGAGGTACCACACGGCTAGGATGATGCTAGGATCATTTCACATTCATAGAGGACAAAGGAGACTGCAATATTATTGTGCAGTGCAGCCTCTGCTTGCCAGGAGAAAATGCTTTCCATGTCGAAAGGTTCAAACTTGAAGAAACATCTTGAGCTAAGTTTTAATTTTGTCTGGCAAATTCAAACACTTGCTGGTCAAATTGTCTACCTAAGAGGGTTAGATTAGAATTATAGTAAGAAATAAAAACACCTCATTTATATCTAAATGACAGACAATGTTTTCACATGTTGTTTAATTAAAATTGATATTTAAAATTAGACACTATGTGCAAAGTATCTAAATTACTGTCTATGGTAATGTCCATTTCACAAAATGTGATGCAGACATTAAACAACATACACCTCACTTTCAGAGTGACTTCTGGGGTTGGTCTACTTTAGATATTAGTACTGTTATATGAAATACATTGGGCAGGCGAGTAGCACCGCTGCCTCACAACAAGAAAGTCCCGTGTTCAATCCCAGAGTGGAGCGGCTTGGGTCCTTTCTGTGTGGAGTCTGCATGTCCTCCTCGTGTCTGCGTGGGTTTACTCCGGGTACTC
>JAUZST010083695.1:0-20285 GCA_034779995.1 Parotocinclus haroldoi | reverse complement strand
CACTCAACCAGGAAAATCACGTCGCCGAAAAGCATTTCCTCTGCTTATAACTCTCAGCAATTTCTGCTAAGACATTTTTTTCCCCTAAACGACTTTTCACTGATTGTTTTATTGCGGTCATTTTCCAGTTATTATTTGATTTATTGAGGCACATAAAGAAGCAAAGGCAGTTTACCTCTGCCATATGGTGCCATCAGCCAGCAGTCAATCTCTGCCAAATGATGTCATAAGTTATTCATTGTTTTAAAGTGTTGTGAGTTTCGTGACATCCCTGGACCACATTTATGCATCTAAACTTTCCTTGCCCATGTCACCTCTGGGTGCTCATTCTGGGTCTGGACGTAGTTAATGGTACTATTCAAATGCACATACGGTGGGGAAATATAATAGTATTTAATACACTGCCCCACCTACATGGAATGGAAACGTCTGTAATTTTTTATCGTAAGTACACTTCAACTGTAAAAGACAGAATAAAAAGAAAATCCAGAAAATCACACCTGTATGATTTTTAAACAATTCATTTGCATTTTATGGCATTAGGTAAGTATGTGATACAATAGAAAAACAGAACTTTGTTTGCAGTTACAGAAATCGGTTATGATTATTCAATAAAATATGATAAGTGGAGGTTAGTCCAGTACTATATAGTGTAATAGCCATATACCGGGCACTGCTGTAGAGTGTCTTTGCCGTTTGTAGTCTGTTTGTGGCCGCAATGATTTAAAAGACTGATTTCTATTTCCTATTATGATTTATAATCATTTTCAAAGCCAGCGAATGGCTGTTGTTTGGATGGGCATCAAATGACGCATACCTGTAACATAAGTGAAATGAACTGCTCTTGGTCACTGGTTTGAATGGTTTTTATGAAAGTCAGAGTCGAACGAGCTGAAGGTGGCAACATCTTAGTACCCATACTTCTCAGTAGACAGTGTAAATTCCATGGATATGAACAGTAGCTAATGCTAAACATTTTCTTCTGTTCTTAATATAGCAGCATGGATCTCACTACAACAAAGTGCATCTAATAAGTCATTCTTTCATCATCCACACGGGACGAAACAGCCAGCACTTACCAGAGATGCCATAGTAAAGCCAATAACCTCTATGCACCCGTCATCATGCCGCTGAGGTTCAAAGTCTCTGTGGTCGCCTGTGTTGCCCCAGGGCATGGTCCCTGCGCAGTACCTGTTTAGGAGTGTATGAGAGAATTGTGAATCAGCTGAGACCTAACAGCACTAAGCTCCTACCAGTCATGTATACACAGTACCAGTCAAAAGTTTAAAGACACCTACTGAAATTCGCATTTCTATTCCTTATACTGTATAGCCTAAAGCCTACTGGCTTCATAAATACAATAGTGTGTTAAAGTCTTACACCACCATTAGATTAGCTGTTTTAGCAATGTTATAATGACGACATTACCAGAAAATTTCAAACTTGGATTCACTCCATAATCATCTTTATCACTGATCTTCATTCCAATTTTGTCAACTTTAGCACATCCTAGTCTTTCCACCCTGTTCTCCTTCCGAACAAAAAGTGGTTTATTGGCTGTATTCCTTTCAAAAATGATCATAACAATTAATATAAAGTTTGTAGTCATTACGTTTTGCAATTTCACCTGATGCTCCAAATAACATTTTGAGTAACTTAAGGACTTACAGTTTTACCGGCCAGTCTAAATGGCACACATTTGGTTGCTCTCTTTCACAGGTGTCTTTCTGTCCTACCACAAGCTACATAGCCCTACCAGTCCGTAATTTTATTCATATTTACACAGCTATCACTGTTTATAAAACACGTTTTGATTCAGATTTTGGCCAACTACTGCATATGCTACATATGGCACACATCATCTAGATGTGCATCATGTTTACTCATTCACTCACTTTCCTATCTGCTTGATCCTGGACAGGATCCAGTAGCATAGGGCACAAGGCAGGACCAACCCTAGACGGGGCGCAATCCATTTTAGGGCACATACGCTCACACACTCATATACACACTTACAAACTAGGGACACTTTAGAGACACCAATTAACCTAACACACGTGCTGTTGGACTGTGGGAGAAAACCAGAGTACCAAGTAAAAGGACATGCGAGCTTCACACAGAAAGGACCTAGACCACTCCACCTGCGGATTGAACCCACAACTTTCTGGCTGACCACACACCTGGGAATATTTAAGAAGACAATGCACTGGAACTTCAACTCCTGGATCTTGGCGGTGAGATCTGTACCATCACACTTCAGAATCCAATCAGCAAAAGGATAGACATGAAAAAGACAACAAGAAATGCTGACAAATGTGCCAGAAAATGTCTTGATGTGCCATGGCCTAGACTAACACAAGGCTTAATGGACTGGACAAGTTATGTCAGTGTGGAAAGTTCCAAGACCTGGGCCACTCACCACCACCTTGACGTGCTTTGACAGGTCCCTGGAGCTCCTCTGGAGGAAGTCTGAGAAGGCAGCCTGAGGCGACACATAGATGCATACAGCCTTTTCTTTTCTCTGCCACTATCATTTTATCTTTCTGTCTCTCTAGAGTCTTTCAACTTAGACAGACTGAGATTTGTGCTCACCCCTGCATAGAACATCTTGTTGCGGAAGCGGCTGTTGAATTTCTCAGGGTTGGCCTCTGCACGGTGACAGAAAAAAATGAAAGTTCAGTTGTCCAGAAATAGCTGAACTCCACAATAACAAACAACAGTCACGTATTAAAAGCCCACTGACCTCTGGACTCATGGAACTCAAGTGTAACGTGGGCATCAAAGCCTAGGCTGAAGTAGTTATTGAACACATTCAAAGGAAGCTGTGAAAATAAATCAAACCAGTTGTAATTTATTTAGTGATTTCTTCTGCTTTGTGTTTAGTGACTTTTTTCACACTTGATATGTAGCCCTTATCTTTGTGTTTAATTCTTTAAGTAATACCCTAATCCACCATTCGAACCACTGCCTCATGCTACAAAGAATGCATTAAGTGATGTCTCTGACCTTCTGAGTTCCCTCCTCGGGCTGTACAGGTGAGCGTTCCACCTGAAGATTCCAGCGGTCCAGCTGAACCACGGTCCCATCCTCCACATGACATAGAATCTTAGACACTGGTTCATCTGTATAGCCCTGAGAGAGAGCAAGAGATAGAGAAAGAGAGAGTGCCTGTATTAAGTGTAAGCTTTTTGTAAGCCATTACTTGCCATTATGGTGTCCCACTGAGGGTTTTTTCACTCAAGGGATAAATAGAACCCCTGAACACATCAATTTAGATGATTACAGCATCTATTCTAATGTGGAACAAGAGAAGGGCAGCAGGCCAGTTATTGCCATTATGGTGCCTATAACAGTATTTCACCTGCAGAATGAAAGCGTGGCAGAACAAGAGGAAGGAGGAAGCCTCCAGACTGCTAAAGGTCAACATTTTCAGTCTTTAATCACTGTTGGTTGCTGTAGAGATGGTGTATAGTAAAGAATGAAGGGCTTTTATAGTTAGGGGACAATTATTAAGTTACCCCTCCTCCAAATCAAGTTCATTTTACAAATCCAGTTTAGCATATAAGGTCATAAAAGCGAAGTTGAAGCATCAGCTGCATGCGCTCGATAATATTTGTTATTGCACTATTGTCCAATCAAAATAAAACCCAAAAGATGCAGAACTAGGGCATGACCAGAGGCTTATTATGTATAGTTTGGTATGCCAATCGCCATAAAACTAAATAAATAAATAAATAAATAAGAACAAGGGCAGGATAATAGGCACAATATATACACATATACGCATCCAAGCAGTACTAAAATCAATGAAGTGGAAAATGACTGGAATTACTGGAAAATAAAAGTTGATGGTAAACTGATAATGGGGTATATCTGGCAACATAATTCTTTTAGGAAATCTTTGAATTAATGCTTAATGAGGCCTAGTGGAACAAGAGTTTATTTAAATAAAGAAAGTGTTTTTGAAGTACACAGGATTAAAAACAGATATGCACCATATGTGCAGTATTATCCTTAATGATGAATAATAAGATAACTAACCTATTTAATTACATTACATTACATTACATTAGCTGTCATAGTACAGTAGTACAAGAGACTGTGTAGTCCTGCAGAGACTGAGTGTGTTGAGTCCATGTTTGCCCAAAGTGGTGCGTGCCCTCTTGAAGGGTCTCACTATACCTGAGACTGAGACTGACGTAGTTTGTGGCTGTTGATTGAATTATGCTCAGTGAACTGCCAGGGACCTCAGAGGTCTCAAGGGCATCAAGTGATTGTTCTAAGTGTACCCGGGATTTAGTGAATTAATTTTCTGTGCTGATGTTCAAATACTGACTGAATTACAGTCAATGCCCTACCAGGGACCTCTGTACTTTGCCTGTTCCTTTGGAGCTCACAGAGCACTGGGTTATATCAGGACATGACGCCTGGAATGCTGCACCCACATTGGAAGGGGACCATGTTTGGGATCAATGCTTTGCGAGAGACCTCTGTGCACTGCCATGGACCTCAGGGACCCCATGGGTGTTGTATAATATCAGTGTAAATCAAGAAAAGACGCTCCCTATGTGTGTGCATGCCCGTGCACGAGTGTGAGTGTAAAAGTAACAGTTAAAAGCTAGTTCATTGTAATAATACGTCTAATAGTACAACTTCTGGTGCAGAAATTATAATGTAACTCTGTTTTATTCAACACAAAATGTTTTACACTCGTCAGCATGATGACATGTAACCACTGTGCTTATGGTGGTGAGAAGCTTTTAAACACTCGTGCATTTCGTGATCGATGCTCCGCAGCGCAAGATTAGTTCCTGTGTGAGAACCATGGCTCTGCAAACAGCAGAAAACAGATTTAAACGTGTAGGTTACAAGTTTAGATTGGGTGTGGGTGTAGCATTAATGAACCACAATAAAGTCATATCAGTGGAAACTTTCCACCACGAATTTGCGTGGGTGAGTTTGTGTGTGTGTGGGCACGCATGTATGTGCGCATATTTTTTGCAAGGGACTGACACTCTGTCCGGGGGGGCGGTTCCGACCCTGCATCCTGTGCTACCGGTTGGGCATCACAAACCAGAACTGGATTAGGAATTTTAACTTACATTTTTAAAACCTAGCATAATTTATTTGAGACAGCTCTTGTTTTTAGGAATGAATAACTACTAGAAACCAAAAAAAACACCCACACATTTTTCCATTTTCTGATGATTGTGGTGTGTATAGACTTTTTTCAATGTACTGAACAAAAACAATACCGTCACATGTTCCATGAGTGAGAGTAGTGGTGGTTTGTAAACCCTTGAGCCTTGTCTATATTTCTTTATAAATTATGACCTAAAACATCATCAGATGTTCACAGCAATTCTAAAAGTAGATGAAGAGAACCCAATTGAACAAATAAGACAAAATATTATGATTGTACAGTTACTTATGAGGAAACTGATCCAATATTATATTGTTCTGTTCTAGCAACAGAACTTGGTAGTTAGGTAAACGAAGGTAAAAATAGAGTGCCGTTGTCACTGGATAACAATCAGGTAACATGGACCATCTGAGGACTTCAGAAAGAAGGGTTCTGCCAATCCACAGCCAGAGATTGAGAACCAATAAAGGATTACTCCAAAAGCACTCTTTTAAAGTCTGAATTTCTGATGATGTGTAAGGATTATTTATGCAAAAATATATCCAATTATAATAGGTTCACAATCTTTCAAGAACCACTATACTTCACATTATGGAAATGTTTTTCTGCTGTATCTTTGATAAATGTCATAAAACATACTGTAGTCCGATTAAATTAAGATGTGGCCTAAGCTGTCACAGCACCCAGGCTGGAGCGCCAACTTGGTTATGAGTTTTACTAACACACACATATTGTAAAAATGTGAGGGGCTTTGGAAAAAAACAGGCGCTTCTCGGAAAAATTCAAATTTGACCTAATGATCCAAGACACTGGATCATGCTTATCTAAAAAGTAGAGACTGAGAGCTGAAACTGAAATATTTTTTAGAATCGGATGAAAATTGACCAAGTTATGACTTTTTGAACTGATTTGCATACCATCACTGGATTGGATGTTTGGATGAAACTGATAATTCAACTTGCATAATTTTACCGTATTAGTGAAATGGTGTAATGGCGCAATGGATACATTTTCTGTGATTTTTATCTTTTTTGTTTATTTTCCAAATAGATATATCTCAAAGACATGGAACAAGCAAGCAACTTTTTAATCTAATTCTAATCTAAACCTAATTTTGGGAAGTGAAAGTTAAGTGTCTTTTTTATTCATTAAATGAATGGAGGGGACACTAAACTTTCCCGTTAATATATCAGGCACGGGCACTTGTCGCAGGTGCAGCACAGGTGTTGAGCTGTAAACAGGTTGAAGAGTATGAGTGTTTTTTTGATTGATTCTTTGGCTTCAACTGGCCATGGTTCGGTGCCTGTCCTGGGGAGAAGCGCTTGCTTTTGCCAAAGCCCCTCACAAATGTGAATATCGTGCCCTCAGTAACATGGCACAGAAATACTTCTTCGGTACCACACCTCATATAACTCCCACTTGCTAACAAATGTCTCTAAAAACACTGCTTGCACATAGTTTATTAATAATTGTTTTTTACTTCATGAATTATTCATAAGTCTGACACTTCCTATGGTGTTAAGTCAGGAAGATGGCTCACTCCTCCCCAGTTGAGTGTCCTGGCGAGGTCATTTCCTGTGCCAAGAGGAAGCACTGCCACAGGAGGCTGTGAGTTCATCTGTAGTTCATCGAGAGCAGAGAGAATCCAGCCCACCTGTGGCAAGTAGCGCACAGACACATCTTACATTAGTAGCATCAATAAACAAGGAGGCAGGTTATTACATAAGACTTGCCTTTTTTGCTGCAGATTGTAACTACAAGTAAAAATGTAACGTACGTGCTATTTTATACAATTTACCTACCTAGGAAATAACAAATAAAAATATTGATCTATTACTAAAATCTACGTAGTAAAATATCTGGTTTGGATCAATTATTAGCCTCTTTACATCAGATGACAGAGTCAGGGATCAAGGCCAATAGAAAGAAGGACTTGTATGTCTTTATAACTGAGACCAGATGGCATGTGTATGTGACAACAATCTCACACAATCTTACACAAAGTTGGACTGTATGGTAGGGAGGCAGAAAAAAAACCCCTTCAGTACATAGTGCTTAATTTCAAACAATTACTCTACAGTATTTGTACAGCACTCTACAATACTGAATGTTTTCTATTTGGATTTTAGTATTGTGTGATTTGTTTAATAATAATATTTTTTTCTAAAATTTAAATCACTGAGCAATCATTTACATTTCTGTGTACTTCATTTCATTTCATTTTCTGTGTTACTGTGCCACACACACAGTCATGCCCCAAGGGCCACTTTAGAGACACCAATTGACCTTAGACGCATGTCTTTGGCCTGTGGGAGGAAACCGAAGTACCCGGAGTAAACCCACATAGACACGGGGAGGACATGCAGACTCAAGACAGAACACAAAACAGGTCCTTTTTGCTGTGAGGCAGTGGTGCCACCCACTGAGCCACCGTGCTGCCCTAACATAGGATTATGTTCTAATTATTAAGTACAATGTGGTCATTAATGTAGTGCAGTACTTTATTCTGCAACATCATACGTTGGTGCTGTACAGTGTATTTGCTGTTCTGAGTCTTTTTACTTTCACAAAACCCTGAGTTAAAAGACCCTAGATTTTTATTTCCCTATATAATATATTTCCTTATATAAACTCATGTTCTTACCGTCCCATCTCCTCCACAGGCAAGAATACGAAGATTTGGCACTTTTCTATACAATTCCAACCTGGTAAAGAAGCAGAATAAAGCTACTAAACGACATATAACACTAAGCATAATAGAAAGAAGTCAATACTGGTTATTTTTGGGGGGCCTTGGCATCAGTGTGCTGGTATCTGCTCCTGTTCATGAAGCTTGTTTGGCAGAAAGGCTTTTATCACAGCTCTGTCAGGCCGAGCTCAGCAGTAAGCACCACCAGCTGGGTCCTGCCCTCTTTCATTCCCTCTCTCCCCGTCTTTCTCTCCCTCTCTTTCTCTCTCTTTGTTTTTCTGTGCCTCTCGCTATTCTTTTCTCTGCCACTCCTACATGTTCACTGACTCCACTTACAATAAAAAGTTTGTGACATTACCTGGATCAGCCAGTAAATTGATTCTGTTTAATAAGAAGGTGTGGGTTATTTAAACAATTAAGACAAATATTACGCTTGGTCAGTTACTTATGAGGAAACTGATCCAATATTATGTCTGTGAGTGGTAAAATGGGTGGTGTTGTCACTGGATAACAATCAGGTATGAGTGGACACCCTTTCATATTTAATAAACAGCGAACTGTCAAAGTCTGATTTTTTCAAATATCTTGTTATACTAAGACCTGGGTGTTTATAGATCCACAGTGAACCCAAGTCTAATAATGGCTGATGTCCATTACTATTGCTACTCTCCCTGGGACATCCTACAAAACCACATCAAGCCTGCAGCAAATGAAACTGAAGAAAATGAAGGTAAATCAATGATTTTTACTAGGGCGGTCAAAATTAACAAAGAGTCAATCCTATTGAAAATATTCTAAAAGTACTGTTAAGTGCATTATTTTAATGACCATATGGAGTACCTGTATTTATAAGCTGGTCCCTATATTTACTCACTGTATTCATGTTTAAAAACAAGCCATGTACAATTATGCCTTCAATAGTAGGCCAACATAAACGTGTGTAAAAATGGAAATGAAACTGTCACTAGCAATCATTTAAAACTTAATATAAAATTTTTTTTTTTAGATTTTGCACAATTTCTTTCCATGTAAAGTACTACAATTAGTTAGTTTACAATTATTGCAATGGATTTCAAAATACAGATCACCAATCCACAAATGCAACTACAAATGACAAATGTAGAAAGTACCTACAAGTAGACTGGACTGACACTGCTGAAATATTGTAAGATTCCTTTCAAGTCGGCAATAGACTGTCTAGCCAAATTAGCATGCCCATAGACAGTTTACTTAGGAATGACGGATGCACAGCACCTTCTTCAGTTTGCTGAGAAGGTGTTGGACAGCAATCGGCCAGCCCCGTAGTAAATCTCATGCGTCTGATTGGTCAGATGTCTTGTCTACTTGACTCATATTTCCAAAAACCTTCAAAATATCTGAGGCCATGATAACACATACAGAGAAGTCATTCTAATGAGCAGTTTTGAGTTCTAATGAGCAGTTTTAGCAGCGCTCTCAGTTCTATAGCAACCAAGAAAATAAAGGGTAAATACTGATTCACGTTATTCAGGAAATAAACATGTATATAATATCTGTTTGCTACCCCTGACTGCATGTCACTCTTAAAAAGGTATTTATTGTGTGTTCTGAAAGATGTTCCTCAGCAGTCTTCCTTAGCGAAATCAAAATGAAAAATTGTGCCCTAACAAGATAAGACATGATGAAAATAATGTTATTGAATTATTTAAAAGAAACGGGCGTAATAACAAAAATCCCCCCAGTGCTCTCTGTCTGTCTCTCCCTGTTTATTTCTTTCCTTGAAAGGCCCTCCAGCAGCAGAGAACAAACAGTTGAGCTGTGAGCGCTGCCTCACTGGACACATACAAACAGCTAAATTAAAAGGCAGACCGAGCGGGAAACTGAAATGATCCAAGAGCAGGCAGCAAAAAACCAGAAGCTTAGAGAACGCTAATGAAAAACAGCACTGCTTAGATGTAGCTGCTATCTAACTAATGTGTCACGAACTGAATAACAGCGGGTGAGTGGGCAAACAAGGCAACAGAGACTCACGCTTCTCTAGGCCCTCCTTGGGAGAGATCAAACACCTGCCGAGGATTCAGCATCCACATGAACATCTGAAGCAACTTGGTCCCCTGAAAATAAAAGACAAAAAAGATTAAGGGACAAAACAACAAGGCAATAAATCAGTTGGTATATGTGGTCCTGGTGGATTTGTGTTTAGGATTTTCAGGAGCATTGTGGTGGGTGGAAACCTACAATTGGTTACCTGAGCAGGGTAATGCATTTGTTTTTTTTACTTCACTACCTCTCAATTTTTCATTGCCAAGCAACACTCCACTTACTGTCCCCGATCATAGCAAACCATGTGAAAAAGTACAGAGGGTAGAATCTAGTGCCACTCCCAAGAGCCATTAAGCCACCACCTCTCTGCAGAACGCTACTCATGCAATGTCACGGCAACAGTGGTGGTGCAGTGGTTAAAGCATTGGACTAAAGAAGAAGATTGGACATTGGACACAAGAAGATGGTGGGTTCATGTTCTAGCACACCTTCCACCTTGATTGTACCAGTTATCAAATGTTGCTGGGGGGACTGGGGGGTGCTAACTGTGGTGGTCTCAGAGATCAGAGAGTACAACTCTGCTTAATAAAGTTTTAAAAAATAGAAAACATTGTAAACTTTTCACTTACTTTCATTTTCGGTTTGTGTTTCACATTTTATAAAGGCTATAAAAAATAAGAATGACTGCGTTGTCACTATGGTAATGTCTGGTCAATGTCCATTTTGGTTAAGGATGTGCATACTTGTAAACAGTGAGTTTTTTTTTAGCGCAGTATATTATCATCGCACAGCTAAGCAGCTAATGTATGCCACTTTACCGCAAACTGAGGATCCTGTTTTTAGAGCAAATTATTGGCATAGTGATTTGTTTGTTTGGGTTATTTAACATCACTATTGGCATCAGTGGCCATTTCAGTGACAAATAAACCCAGACAGACACGGGGAGGACAATTAGACTCCACACAGAAAGGACTGAGGGCTCCACAGTGGTAAAGATGTGTAAACAGATTATAAAACCTTCAGGTTAAGAAAACGTAGTCTGAAAAATATCATCAAAAAATAATACCTTTGCACTTTTGCATAACACTAATTTGCATTAGTGTGTTTAATAGGTTGTACAATCCCCTCACCTCCAAAATCTTGTACCACCTTGTATATGTCATTACCAATATGTCATTAGGTTGGATAATGTTTTTCATAACCTCTCCGACTCGTCCAGAGTTCCTGTCCTATCTCCTGTGTATCTCATGCTTTTCTATTTTCCATTTATGTTACATACATATCTCCTCCTGGATTGTTGAGCTCCTTAATCACAGGAAGAACGACTTGCAATTTGCCAGAGAAAGCTCATTTTGGTCGGTTGTATCTGCAATCTCGTTTTTTTGGCCATTACCCAGACCTTATGACCATGGGAGAGGGTAGAAATGTAGATCAACAAGTAAACTATAGGCTTTACATTAGGGATCAGCTCCCTCTTCATCATTACATCATCACAACCCCTCTTGTCATCACTCTTAAACAAGGTAGGTTTGGGTAGGTTCTCACTCCATACCTGAAGTGTGCCACCTTTTGCTTGAGTAAGGGTGCAATGTGATTCCCATCAGGCAGAGGATGGGAACAGAGGGGCACCCCCCAGAATGAACTGGTTAATCAATCTGTATTCATTAAAAAGTGTGAATAGTTTTTATTGACAAAACTTAGCCATACAGGCTAAATCAGACTTAATTGCTGTCTAGATTTAGGTTCCAGAAGCCCGAAAATACGTTTGCACCCACAGGGATTTTAAATATTACTAAAATAGAACATAGAGCAGCTCTCCTGCCTTCTGCATCATTAAAATAACAACAACAAAATGTCTTCACACCTGATTTCCTCCACTCTTAGGGTTAACGAACACCAGCACGGGTTTCATTAACGGCGAAGGCACAGGCTTCAGCATAAATGGACGCCATTTTATCTCCTGCAGAAAGTCAACACGTTATCTACAAATGCACATTCTTATAGACATCATATACACATGCACATACTGTGAGCTGATGTATTAGCGAAGGAGTTAGGGGAAGGGAAACTTTGGGGGAAAAGTACGTCGATATCACTAATTGCATCATCCTCGAACCTCACATCCCAGCTTGAGGTTATATGCCTATATTTATTTCATTTACATGAATAATTCTACAGTTTTAAATGAATCTGGCTGCTCACACAGAAGACATATAGGCTACTCACATCTGTGCCCTTTTTGCTGGTTCTCCGTTTGAATGAAGTTCGTTTTTTCCTCCGAGTGGAATTTTTGAATGAGCTCTGAGAGACAGGAGAGAGACGGTACTCAAGTCTGACAGCATTATCATTCAAGGCATTTTTCCACTGCACAGAATCATAGAACATTTGCAAAGTGGAATTGTACTATGGATTTTGTAATTGCACTTTTTTCTGCTTGCAAAGATTTCAATCCCAGTACCTTTTAAAACCGACACCAGGAACTAATCATACTTACCAAGGTAGGCTTTCAACACTTTTTTTGCTGAACTAATTATACTAATTATACTATTATACTAATACTACTACTAATATAATAATACTTGTACAATTATTATATGTTATATGAGTGTTTCATGGTTTCACATATTTGAAGCAAACAAATATTCTGTGTGTTTCTCTGAATGTTAAACTGCATTCTGAAGTACTCCGATACAGTGAAATAACTGTTATTTGAACATACCCAATTCCATAGCTCACATAAGGAATTCAGATAATAGGACCACTTTAACAATTAATTCTTACAGGAGAATTTCTAAGCTGTTCTGGGATTAAAAAAAACCCATCATACTTGCACTGAGGTTGATTTAATACAGGAAACCTGTGTTTTCTTCATCTTTGACCTCTATGTTTGTATCACTCCAATCCAAAAAAAAGATTTACAAGAAAGTATTCTAACACACATTTTCCTACAATGGAACAACATATGTTTACCAAAACTGTGTGTTTATGTGTGTGAGCATTCTACTTTTAGGTTAAATGCTTGCTGAAATTACACGAGTATAAATTAAAATAGTCAAATATTGTCTCTTGTCTCATGGTGAGGCTCTTCACTAATATCTTATATTGTATAGTAAGTCGCTGTATAAACATGAAGTGTAGCTTATTACTGCAATGTGGAAGGTGCAGGTGGAGGCAAAGTACAATTCAGAGATCAGAGCTCATATCAATGTCAGTTACTATTCACTGATCATTCACTCATTCAGTGTAAAATTACATTTCAAATGTGTTATTTTCAGATCATAATTCGTTGTAGCAGGTTAGTGGTTTAAATAGCAGGGAAATGATTAAAATACTGCTTACAATATAGCAGGAAATCAGAAATTGGGGGTTTAAATAAAAAGGAGTAAACATAATTGTGAAACTGTATTTAGCAAATAGAAATTTGAGAGAGTTCATCATGAACTGGAATTACTGAGATTGTAGTGTAATTTTAATTAAATCAACCTGGGGGTGAATTATAATAATTTCAGTGTTGATAAACTATTTTTTTTTTATTATTATCAATATATTATGTCTTAAAGCCCTCAATAAAATACAACTTTCATCAGTCATGTCATTATATATTAGTCTAATTGTAAATCAAATAAACATGTCTAACAAGGATGTTGCTGTTTGCTAAAACAATCCTATAATAAAGATCCTTTACTGTCGTTACACAAAGCACTTCCAGTAGTTTCTCAAATTGAAAATAAACCAGAACCTCACTCCCAAGTATTGTTGCTTCTTGTTTGGACCAGTTCTGGTGAACAAAAAGTGCAGTGGAATAACGCCCACAGAGAGGTCTTCTAGACCCTAAGCCCAGCTGTACTGAGAAAGAGCATGAGAGACCTTTGGTGCTGTCCTGTTTTGCAGCTATATAAGGAGACATGATCAGATTCATTAGCTGAACTGGCTCTCTTTCCTAGAAAGAGCTGTTTGGCAAAAACTCATTCCCTGTAAATTACATGGCATCCTTTTCTTTACAGCTATACAGCTGAATGGCCTTTCTGAATCAATCAGTCTTACCGTACATGCAGCAAACTGGAGAAACAGCTGCTTTGTCCATTAAACAACATTTTCTGAACTATATCTTTGCTTCCTTGTTTGTAAAATATGTTCCCTTCACTTAACCCCTGAATTGAGAGTGACAGGCTCTGTCACTTATCAAAACATTAGGCCACATCATCACACATTAGCCAATTATACCTCTGAGTCTAGCAGTTCAAAGTGATTGAGTTTAGATACGCAAATGGACACCACAATCGATAACGCATTAAAAACATTGCATTAAAATGTTTACTAACAGCTGTATATAACTAATTAATCTTTGTGTAATTCAGTTTAGCACATCATATTATTAAATATCTCATTGCCATATCATATTATTTGTTCATGAAGCCCAAACTCCTCTGAGACATACTCACTGAACACTCTATGTGTCTCTGGATATCTATGGAGCACATATGTACGCATTAAAAGAAGTCTATGTAGCGTTAGCCATGTTTTTGCACACTAAAAACATCTGGGCATGTGCAGTGGCTCGGTGGGTAGCACTGTCCCGTCACAGCAAGAAGGTCTTGCGTTCAATCCAAGGTGAAGTGGTCTGGATGCTCTCCCCATGTCCGAGTGGGTTTACTCCAGGTACTTTGGTTTTCTCCCGCAATCAAAAAACATGAATTAGGTTAATAGACTTTGCTAAATTGGCCTGACTTAAGTGTATATATGACTAGTCTCTATGTAAATGAGTGTAATATTCTCTAATTTTTGTGATCATTATATATTCAGGCAATTTAGTGTAATCAATCAACCTAAAGTAAGTTTTTGGACTGTGAGAGGAAACCAGAGCAAACCTGGGAGAACATACAGACTCCACCCAGAGAGGACCCAAGGACCTTCTTGCTGTGAGGCAACAGCCCCAAAAACAATAAACAAACAAAGCCCTTTCAGTTTCGTACCACCATGAAGCATGACAGCTCTTTTTGACGACTACTTAGACAGACAATGCAAATCGAAAATAACAAAACATGACTGACTGCTTGTCTGAAACAAAGTAGGAACTTTTTCATAAGAATCTATAGAAACAGGGCTTCCACCCAACCAGATATTTGCTTTCATAAACATGGATACTGACTGTATATTTATCAGGAAATAAGCACTATTTCCATTATTTCCTAGAACAAATGCACAAGCTGTTTAGATTGTGGTGACATAGAGGCTAAGACTTGAGCACTGAGTTGAAGGTTACAGGACTTCTTGTTTCTTGAGGAAATTTGAAAGGTCTTTCCTCAGAAATCTACCAGAGAAATGGAAGGACTGGTGGTGAATTTTCTCCAGACAACATCGCAGTGCACTTCAAACCCAGCAACACCCACAGGCAAAAACTGGTTCACCCCAAGAACAAAACATCCAAACACAAACTGATCAATGTTGTGTATGTATTGCAATGCAGTGAGGACTGCTCAGATCTATACATAGGAGAGCCCAAACATCCACTCCACAGACGCATGGCACAACATAGGGGAGCAAGCTCATCAGGACAAGACTTAGCTGTACATAGGCCTTTAAAGGACAATGGGCACTCGTTTAAGGAAATCAATGTTAATATTTTGGACAGAGAAGACAGGTGGTTTAAACGCGGTGTAAAGGAGCCGGTTTATGTCCAACTAGAACAATCATTGTTGATCAGAGGGGATTTATGACCCCAGCAATCAGCCACCTACAAAGATGTCTTGAGATCCCTCCTCATGAACTTTATTTAATGAGTCATACCTTTGCCCATGTGATCCTAACGATTCATGAATTGACAGGGAAGGTCAAGGGACCTCAATAGGGTTAAATACCTGGGATTCCTCATCAGATTTCCAGAACTGAAGAAGGTTTTCGTATGAGACGTGAAACGTCTTCAAGGAACAGTCAAGTCGGCAACTCAACACTCAAGTCTAGCATGACCTAGATGAATGAGAACTTAGGACTGTGGATCAGAAGGTCCAGGGTTCAAATCCACCTCAGCCAAACAGCCAATGTTGGGTCCTTAATCAACACCCTTAACCCACAACTGATTGGATTATAAGACTGTATCAGTTATAAGAGGTTCTAGATAAGGAGATCTGCTAAAGCGCTAAATGTAAATGCAGAATTCTTTCGGACACAGAGCAAATACTCTTTTTTGGCTTGCAATGATAATGTAGCTATGAGGTTGTAAACCAGTGTCTAGCATGTAATGGCAAAGACTGTGAAACATATAAATTTAACTGGATATGCTACATCAGACTGGTAGCACATTCAGGCCAGAACAGACTAGCACATACTACAGGAGGCAACATCATGCAGTCTAGCTCTAAACAGAGCTTAGGGTTACATTTCATCACACATATAAATAGACATTCCCATTACGTCCTAATTTAAACACTTTTACACATGCAGGAGGCACCACTAAATAATCCAAACAACAGAGCCTACGCACAGTACAGCAGAGTAACCCGAGGTGTGTTGTACCTGTGGCTTCCTGACTTTAATAATCCAAGAGGGAGGCACTATGACCCCGGCATGTGCACCCAGTGAACACGGTTCCTCAATCTGTTGCAGCATGAAACACGTCACCTTGTTGTGGAACTGAGAAAGAGAGCATCACATACAAGCAGTGTCATCGCCCAGTACACACATGTCATCAGGTGTGTAACAGTGTCACTTTTCAGCTGAAAAACACTCACAGCCTGCTTGCACCACGAGCAGCTGATGGCAATGATCTCCTTGCTGTGAAAAAACTTCTGCTGGAAACTCTGAAGGGACAAACAAAATTAGGCAACACATTAGCCTGATACTTTCATTCCAAACAAAAGGACCCCAAAACAGTCCAATTTTAAATACTTCAATTTCAGGTGCATTTAAAACAATTAAATTCATTACCAACCAGACTCAGAAATTTTCCTTTATCAGGTTCTTTTGAATGTAACCAACATGGCCTACCTTGCCACACTGACGGCATTTCCCGTCTTGGCGCCGTCGATGGACCCAGTGATGTCTTATCATGTTCTGATTTGTCAAACATAAAAAAGCAGAGTCATAAACCCACCATTCACATACAGCAGACAGTAGGGATGACTTTAGTTATATTAATAAATGGCTTTTTACTGTGTACATAGAGAAGTACAGTACTGTTCAAAAGTTTTAGGACACCATTATTGTTGATGTTTTAGCAATTGTACAATAACATTGCTGATGACTGAACCTTTTTACTGATCTTTACTCCAATCTTTGTGAGACTTAGCCTTTTCACCCTGGTCCCTTCTAAAAAAAAAGCTTCTTGGCTGCAACAATTAAAAAAAAACAAAACATTCCTGATCAATCTTCTTAAGATTGTAGAAGGTTCAACCTCACAGTACCGTATGTCTGCCGGTAGAGGTTTGGCTATACCATTTATTAATGCATCTGTTATTTACAAACTATACTGCTCATCAAAGTTAGGGGATATTTTATTAGGGATATTTCAATTTTTGTGAGCAGTATAGTTCCAAGTACATATTCTAAAATGCGATTGAGTCTCTTTCAAGTAGCAACTTTAAGTAGCAAATTGGTATAACAAAAAAAGTTGTATTCATTTTATACCATTTCAGAAATATAGTTTCTAACAAAAGTATATACACTTACAAAGCACCTTAATAAGATCAGTATATACTTTTGGGCAAAAGAAATTGGGACAACCCTAAAACTGCAAAATATTAAGCTTGTAATGGTCCAAAAACAAATTACTGGTCAGAAAATTTGCAAGAACTAAGAAAATACACTCCAGAAACCTGTGCTGCCATTTGTTCATCGCCAAAGTGAACTGCTTTTTACTGTTGTATATTAAATATTTACACAACATGACACTTGGTCAAAACCTTCCAAAATATTGTCTGTTTTTTCGGTTCTTACAAGATTAGTTGTTAGGTAATAGTCTGCCATAGTCCATCTGGCTCATGCTCTGGTCTTGTCATAGTAAAGATTTGAACCATACAGAGAATATTTTCCAAACTAACTGGGAAACATTTTGAACTTCTCATCAACTGTTTGAACCCATTACTATTGGGTACAAAATTTAATCTTGGCCCATTTTTGCACAGGAATGTACTAATACTTGGGCAGTACTAAGTTGCTTCATATACCATTGACCATTATATTGGATTTTGGATCACATTGGTAACCCCTAGCAGTCAGTGTATGAACTGTGTCTTAGTTTAAAAATGAAAATTAAAAAGTCAAATAAAATCAGACCACTTTTATAGGATACAGTAGCAAGTATTTAGTGTTTAGTATTTAGCCTTCTACAATCCTTAAAAGCTTTTTTTGGAATTGTTGCAGCCAAGAAGCTATTTTTTTCAGACAGAGCCAGGGTGGAAAGGCTAAGTCTCCAAAGATTGGAGTAAAGATCAGTGAAAACGGTATTATAGAGTGATGAATCCAAGTTTGAAATATTTGGGTTCAGTCAACAACAATGAACTTCTCATTAACTGTTTGAACCCATTACTATTGGGTACAAAATTTAATCTTGGCCCATTTTTGCACAGGAATGTACTAATACAGGGGAAGTAATAAGTTGCATCATATACCATTGACCATGATATTGGATTTTGGTCACATTGGTAACCCCTAGCAGTCAGTGTAGGGGTTTGTGTCTGTGTCTTGGTTTAGCAGGATAGTAAACTTACATCTCGCAGACTTCGTGAGTTGCCTTCTTTGAATGTTGGCTTACAACGAAAGTTAATCTGCATGTAAGAGAAAGCAAAGGGCAGGATTGGAAACAGTCTTCATGTAACAGGCCCTAAAATATGCATGAGACTGTTCACTACTGAAAATGTCACAATACAGATGTGTGCCATTTAACGTCCACGCTATTTTCTGTGAAACGGGAAATGGGAGTCACACAGTATTTTAGATTCTTTGCACTAGCAATACTGTTCATTAAAACACAATATGAGTTTAGTACAGTATTGTACCGCACAGTCATTTTATTGTTGCATCTCTTATAGCAACGCTTACCAAAAACTAAAAAGAAATTGGCCTTTTAAAACTGAGATTCTCTTTGTTATCAGCAGGTGGCACAAGCGGTCTCTCGTACTAGTTTTCTGTCATTCAGACATCAATTAGATATATACCAAATTGACAGATTCCCTTTTGTAATTCTTAAGATCTAGGCCACTAAAACGAATGAATGTTGATCAGATGGACGTTAAATGGTGGATACCTGTATTTCCCCTAATAAACTGTACTATGTTGGTAAATTAATCATGTGGATTTAAGTTAAATTATTAAAAGACTACCTTGTCAAGCTGTTCGATGCAGGCTGTGTGAACGACAATCTTACATGCTGCACATTTCCTCCGCGAAGCTGACTTCTTAAAGAAATCAAACAGCACATGACACATTGCAATGGGGAATGAACACATGAAATTCACTCACATTCGAGCAGCAACCATCACCAACCACTTTATTTATGTCATCATCTGTAGTGTTTAATCTAAAACACCATCTTTTCCTACTTGCGGTCTGATATGAAATCTTTTAAATCCACTGTCATCTTGCCTGAATGGGTAATCAGAATTATTTAACACCTCAGAGCAACACGCTAAGCTCAAACAAAAGTCTGAGAAAGAATGAGCAGCAATTTACCTGTATGCTTTTATCCTCTTCAGACTAAAGGCAATCTCCTGCTCTCAGCTTGTACTAGGTGCACATTACCTCATGAAAAGATGTGTCATTGCCAAAGCTCTCTACTGATACTTCTGGGTAAATCTCTATTTATGGCTGTTAGAGGAATAACTCAGAATAACTTATAGGAATAAAACATTGGTTTAATCCTACCCCAAATGAAGACCATCAGCCAAGACATAACAATTGCTTCTTTAGTATTGCACTAAAACTAAGAGTAAAATAGTTAAAAGTCTCAACAACAACCTTTTTTATAGATTTAAGCCCACACACCTTGTAATGCCTATGTGATCATGTGGTTAAGGGCACTGGTGCCCAACTCTTTTCTTTGTAGCCCCAAACAAGTGTCTAAGAAAAGCTGTGCCCACCCCAGCCCACACACATACAGACCAAAAGAATATGTGTGTGATTACTTTTCATGTACTGGCCAAAAGTAACAGAATAGGATTTCCTTTCTTTCTTGGGTCTATATATATATATATATATATATATATATATATACACACATACACATACACATATATGTATACTGTATCATAGTGGTATTATGATATGTGGTGTTGACCCAAAGACGCGGGACTGAAGGAACCCCACGACGTATAATAAGAATGGGGAAATGTAATAACAAAAAGGGACTAACTAAAAGGGTAGAGCAAAAGGCTCTCCACTCCACAAAACACAAAAGGGGAAATCGCGAAGCTGGGATGAGTCCCGAATGGGAATGGC
>JAUZST010083684.1:0-20286 GCA_034779995.1 Parotocinclus haroldoi | reverse complement strand
GAGAAGCGGTGATTAGAAGGAGGGGCTGAGCGAACGAGGGAGAGAGAGAGAGAGAGACGGAATCGGGATTCCTGACAGTGATATGTTAAAAAAAACATTTTAAGTTTAAACACTTTTTTAATGTAACCACCTCATTTATCAAGGCACACAAAGATAATATCAACACAATGAACACCACAAAAAAAGTTTATGAAATAAATAAGAACGTGGTAACAAGCTCTCCTCCTTCAGTTAAACTGACCTAAAAATGAAATAAATAAACGTTAAAGAAACTCTTGCATTTAGTAAATAATATTTTGCGAAATGTGTGCAGTGTAAATGTAGAAAATCACAGCAAATGTTGAGGTAGGTCAGCCTAAAGTCTAAGAAGTAATAAACATAAAACATTTCAAATCTATTAAACAAAATGAGATGAACTGTAATGTAATCAAATTTAACTTGGAGGATGAGCGACCTAACATCAAAATGTAAAAAAAAAAGATAACATCCAGAATACAAAATGTTACAAAAACATTTGGTTTATGTGCGTGACTCGACCAGACAGCAGAGGCAGGGGAAAAGTAGAAGTCTGACCCCCTTTCTATGGACTCCATGAACTTAAGGAAGCAAGGTTTTTGTTTGGGAGAACACGGCAGATGTCAAACACAGAGAACTTTTTGAAGCTCGGCGCTTCGGCAACGCTGTGGAAAAGTACTTATAAAAATATGGATTGATAGCTGGCTATCATTTTATCAAACACGCTTACGTCAGTGGCCCAACTGAAATTTGGACCTGTTAAATGATTGGCTGCCTGCGTGTGACGAAAAGCACCTTTCATTATCAAGGGATATGACGGGCTGTTTATGAACCTGGGCGGGTGCACTTTTGGGGTTTGTTCATACAACCAATCTTGACATATTCGTGCAGCTTGCATTTAAAGTGTTAAAGGGAAACTATGAAATATTCCATCAAAAAATGCTATTCTTATTGCTATTCGTGAGGCAATGCATATCGCTTTTTTATGGCTCATACCTACACACACACACACACACACACACACAAATCAGGTTTACCAGATACCACAAGGGAAACAAGTAACCATGTCTATTAAAACAAGCCCAAAAGAAGTGAGCTGGCTCAAAAAAAAGCCCTAAACAGGCAGGAATATTGGACAGAGAGAGAGAGAGAAAGCAAGCCCAGAATAAGTAGCACCACTTAAAATAAGACCCAAAACCCTGCAGCCCCCAGTATTTGTAAGTGACTTTACAGAAATATAAGCCCAAAGTCGCTTAGAATATCCTGACCTGGCAACGGGGACATGAACGATAGCCTTCCTTTTCTAATCTCATGGATCAGCAGCAGCCATTGGCAGTTGGGATGTCCAGCTGTTTACGACCGCAATGTCTGACAGTTAAAATACAGGATTTTATTTCCTGCTACAGTTGTAAAGACCTCAGAGTTTAAAATGAATGGGGGGGAGGGCGTGTTCAAATACGCATGACCGTAGGTTATATTGTACACTTCCTATTTGTCTTGTTCTTGCTCTTCTCTCTCTCACGCTGATGTACAAGAGAGGATGAGTACAGGAGAAAATAAATGAGAGGATTAGGAAGAAGAAATGTTAGACAAAGAGTTTGATAAGAGATGATGCTCATACATGTTTTTTCCTTGATACTTTTACATTTTTTGAATTGTTTCTGAGGCATGAAAAAACAACATTTATAATAAAACGGTCTTATTGGTATTTTTTTCGTCATTTAGAATTGTGCTTTGAGCTGCAGGATCAGTCATAAGACTGGCAGCAGGAAATGAGCACAGAGCCATCTGGACCTCGCGCACACAGACACACACATACATTCGTACACTTGTGCACACTTGCAGACACACATACCCGCTACCACAAACACACCATCCCACACACACCATCCCACACATACTCACTAATTTTACTGTGCTGGTCTTTGAAAGCAGCCCACATTCAGTGAGAGTATCTTGGCATGCTGGCAGTAAAACAACACTGACAGAGCTAATTCATTTTCAATGTGGGGGAAAATAATAATGCGGATACTGACTTGATCTGGTACACCAGTTTACGGTCAAAGAAATGGCTAAGCCTTTATTACCGTCAGCTTAATCCCAGTCTTCGACTAACCTGGCCTCACAGTTTATTCTATGGTCCTACAGCTGTGTTTCAGTGCTTGCACAGTACTGTACATGAACTGGGACTGCCATACTCAATAAAAAAGGCCAGATCAATGTACGGTGGATTCAATCTTACAAATTCTGAGCCAAGCATGTGAGTTAGGGCCTTGCTCAAGAGTCCAACAGGGGCAACTTGGATCCTGGACCTTGTGGTCCATAGTTGTGTCGCTCAGCCACTGTGCTACACAGTCTCATGTACACAGAAAAAAATGTTAGGTTCAAATGTTATTTTTAAGTGTTTATTATTTGTCGTTTAATACTGTGAGACCACTGTCATTTGTTTTATTCACACTGAACATTTCCTAACCAAACCACACTGTTCCAGACTGTCTTCACACTGTTCCTGATTGTCGTTCTGATGCATGTCAGCATGAAACTGGAAGCCGTTGCAGCATTGTTCCTGTATGATGCTATTTATATCCTCACCAAACAATAGAGCAGCTCATGCACTGAAAACCAGAACCATCCCATTTTCACAACTATATCCATACCAACATTTGTTTAAAGGTTCATTTTGAACTTTGCCTCTGGTAACCCATTTTTTTTGTATTTCTGAACGTTCTCATATCTGTGTGGGTTTCTGCTGGCTTTCTTCCTGCTTTTATATATATATATATGAGAAAAGGAGAACATTTAACATAAGTATTCAGATTCTTTACTCAGTACTTTGGCAACGATTACAGCCTCCCAGTTTTCTGGGGTTTGACACCACAAAGTTTGCATACCTGGATTTAGGGGTTCTGTGCTGTTCCTCTCTGTGGGTCTTGTCAAGCTCAGCCATGTTGGATGGGGACCATTGGTGCGCAACAAATTACAGATCTCTTCAACAATATCTGATTGGATTTAAGTTGGGGTAATTAGGGTCATTGTCTTGTTGGAATACGAAACTTTGGCCTTGTTTGAGGTCTTGAGCGTTCTGGATCAGATTTTCGTTAAAAAAAAGATCTCTGTACTTTGCTCAACTCAGCTTTCCCTCAGCCCTGACCTGTACCAGCTGCTGAAAAACACCACCACAGCATGACGCTGCCACCACCACGCTTCACTATAGGGGTGGTATTGGGCAGGTGGTGAGCAGTGTCTGCTTTCTCCCAGACTGGATGCCTAGAATTGAGGCCAAAGAGTTTAATACTGGTTCCATCAGACCAGAGAGCCTTTTCTCTCACAGTCTGAGAGTTATTTCGGTTCTCAACTCCAGGTGTCTTTAACAGAGGAGAGGCTTCTGTCTGGCCACTCTCCCATAAAGCCCAGCTTGGTTGAGTGCTGCTGTGATTGTTAAACTTCTGAAAGCTTTCCACTGTGTTTTGAAACATGATGTTGGACAATAAGCCCTGGCTCAGAGTTCACTATTGCACTACTTAATACTATTAACCTTCTTTCACTGACAGTGATTCATCAACTCATTTCTTCCTCACTAGGACTGAGTAAATCACAGGTATGCTTGTATGCTTTTTTTTTTTACCCTGTATGTAACATCCTTAGCTGAATCACTTCCTTGATGCGTAGTTTTGTGCCACTCTTGAGACTCTGACAGAGCTGTTGAACAATTTAATAAAAGTAATTCAGAACTGATCAGAATCAGTTTGTGGATTTGGTTTCATTTTGAACTCTGACTTCTGCAGGTTAATGACATGTTTTTCGGCTTGGTTTTTGCGGCATTACTTCAGTGCTGTGTCTGGTTGTTGAAAGCAGTGGTGAGTGTGTTGTAGTCCGTCCTCTCTGTTCTGCATCCCTTCCACTCACGCTGATGGGTACGTCCTGCCTAATGAGGCATAGTCTCTTAGAGTGTATTTGTCATGCACGCATGACCTTGTCTTCCTGTACTTCTGAGGAACAAATGTCCTTTATAATGATAAGAGAACATGTCAGTTTTAACTTGTGAGTATTGTTTTGCTTGTCCACACTTCTTTAGTTTCTTTCTAAGGCCAGCAGGGTGACACTTGTGTTAAGTGCAGTCACCTCACAGCTCCAAGATGACCGGTTCAGGAGTTTGCATGCCCTCCTCGTATGGTTTGCTCCAAGTAGTCTGGTTTCCTCCCATATTCCAAATACATGTTGTAGGCTAATAATAAAAACTGGCCCATTACTAGTGTATTTATATAACCACGTGTCTGTAGTAAATTTAGGTTCTCCCTGTTTTACGGTGACCTGACGTGGATATTTTGACTTTTACATAGGAATATTTGGAGAATATATGGAGGTATTTAAAGCATTCAGAGGAATTTTGGTGCATCTTTGATGTCTTGTCCCAGTCCTAGTTTTGCTCTCAAATTGAAACTGACTCTCTCTCTCTCCATCTCTCTCTTTCTCTCTCTCTCTCTCTCTCTCTCTCTCTCTCTCTCTCTGTCTCTCTCTCTCAATTTTAATTTAAATTTTTCAATTTTAAAAGCTTTATTGGCATGACAAAGGTAACATTCGTATTGCCCAAAGCTTGGGTACAAAACAGGGAGCATATAAAAGTAAAATTACAAAAAGAAAGTACAAAAAACGTAAATTGCAAAATAAAATACAATACAATAAATACAGAAAAAGCAATAAAATAGAATAAAATAAATAGCTTTAAAGTGCGGGTGCGTGTGCGTGCATGTACGCTTGAGTACGTTGGCTGACCTGGTCACTCTCTGTCCCTCACCTAGTGGCAGGTCTGTGTGTAGAGTGCTGCCAGTACACAGCTCTCTTTATGTTCCCCCAGTAGGTGGGGCAGTCTCTCTCTCTCTCTCTCTCTCTCTCTCTCTCTCTCTCTCCCTCTCTCTCTCTCTCTCTCTCTGTCTCTCTTTCATTACTCAGACAGACAGATCCTGCAGATCACTTTCTGAGTCTCTTTGTTGTGCCTCCTGTAGTTGATCGAAAGGCTTCATGTAAACCTGTTGCTCTGCTGTATGTGTTTGTTTCGGCTATCCATCTGTCCATCAGACATCTATTAAAAGATTTGTCTGTCTAGCCGTCTGAAAGTTCATGTCTGTCTTTCTGTATGTCTGCCTACGAGGCTCATGTTGAGAACAGTGCTTGTGCTATGACTGTACATAACATGTGATGGTAGGAGAGTGTTTACTGGTAAGATTTGACCCACCAGGTCTGTCAAGATATCTATAGATAATATGGGCTGAGCTGTTTTTCAGTTCAGTGAGAGAAATGAGGATGGATGAAACGGAAGACGAGAGATCAGCCTGAAACACATACCTTTACAAAGCATACGGCCAAAATATGTAGACACTCCTTCTAATGAGTGATTTATTTCACACCTAACAGGGTCATGACACAAAGTATAGAGGTAATATATCTCCATGTGCAAACAGTAGCAGTGGAATAGGTTGTACTGAACCTCAGTGACTCTCAATAATGTACTCATAGGTTTGTACCAACAATTAATCACATAATCAGCTTTTCTGCCCTCTTTCATACTGAATTAAAGTCCGTAAAAGAAATGGTTTGTATTTAGAACTCTGATGCTAGGACAGAACCCCGACTTTATAAACATCACACACCTCTGGGATGAACTGGAACTACAACTGTGAGTTCAATGTGTAATATCAGTCACAATCATATTCCAAATCAAGTGGAAATCTTCTTAGTCAAATTAGCCATGTTGGATGTAACTTTTTAAATGTCACAAAGTTTTGTATATATAATATATGTAAAAAAAAACAGTATAAAGAGGTGTGTGTGTGTGTGTGGTGTGTGTGTAAATATATATATATATGTCCTGGAGAAGGAGGCGTGGCCTCTGTACCTGTCTACATACCTTTCGGTCTTGGAGAAGGAGGCGTGGCCTCTTTATCCAGACTTATTTAAAGTTTTTGTGTGATAAAAATGTTTCTCATTACATTTGTGTGAGAATTCAGTGTGAAGGCAGCAACTCAATTACTGGAGGAGTCATTACTTTCTCTTTGAAGTTCTGTGCAAATGAGTTTGTAATGAAAGAAATGCAAATGAATGCGTGGCTGCGATGCTAATGATGACTTCAAGAACAGTAGGGACATCTTTAAAAGTATGTGTGTACAGATGTCTTAAGATAAATGGTCAGTAGGGGGTGTCCTGCTTGAATGGGATGACGAACACACAACACAGAAGCACTGCTGTTGTGAATACACTTATATAAGCAGTGTAAAATGCACCACTTGACATCTCTTGCTGCATCTCTTCCTGTTGTCAAATACCACAGAAAACCCCTCATTGTTTCAAATGTCTCACTTTTGCGTATGAGATAAAGAGACTGATTTAAGGTATAAAGATGAAACCTAAACATCAAAAACACCTAAATATCACAAACCATGGTGTAAAAGTAAGTAGTGTAGAGATGGTAGATGACGAGGTTCTGCTGAATAAATTTGCTGAGCATCTGCAGCTGTTTTGTAAACATTTTCAGGATCTCTTAAAAAGTCTCTCTTTATTGAGTTGTGTTATTGCAGTCAAGATTGCTAGACTCGGAGTGAAGAACACTGGAACAAGAAGGTTAGGTCAAGACCAAGACCATCACTTTTTTCTTATCATGATGAGGACATTTTTCTTTGCTTCTTCTTCGCTTTAGGCTGCTTTTCAGAGATTTGAGATTTTAGACCATGAAATGCATTTTAGGAGATTGTGTGACATTAAAATATAATACAAACTAATAATTTATTGCGGACCTAGTGCGAGCAGTTGTTCTGTTACTGAACAGAATAAGAACTGGCTTTTAAAACATGAGATCAGACACCCAGGTGGTGCAGTGGTCTAATACTCTATTGCACGGGGCAGCACAGTTGCTAAATGGGTTTGATCTTGGGGTGGAGTGACTTTTGGTATTTTCTGTGTGGACTCTGCCTGTCCTGTTCCTATGTCCAAGTGGGTTTATATGGGTACTCTGGTTTCATCCCACAGTCCAAAGGCATGCATTTGGTTAATTGTTTACGCTAAATTGTCCCCCAACCTGAATACAGAAGAATCTGGTTAATTGGACCACCGGTTAATAGGACCAGCTGCTTATTCAGACCAAATCCTAAAGTACAGAAACAAATCCTATTATATACATGTAATGTTATTCGCTTATTTGGACCAAAATTCCCTTTAATCGGACCAAAGAACGTGAGAAGCGAATAAGAAAAAGAAGCCATAAGTCACTACTTAGAGCAGATACAAAGCGGGTCAGCGAGATATGGGAGGATTTTGGGGATAAAGGTCAGGAAATTCCGAAAAGTTGTGTTGACAAGAGCAAAATAAAGGCAGTACCATTGCTGTGTTAAATGTTCAAGGTGATTTGGTTCAAGTGCAGTCCGTCAAGAGAAGGTATCAGGTCCCACTGGATAAATTCTTCAAATGTTAACTGGAATTTAGTAAGAACTTGTTTTTTACAGTATTATGCTTCACATGCTGAGTATTTATACATTGTGTTGTAGATCGTTTCGAAAAACCTGGTTGCAAATTTATTTTTCAATGAGACAAGTTTGTAAGCAACAGTAGTCCTAGTTTGTACGTTCGCTATACGTGTAAATCCCACAATAAAGGTTTAATAAACATTTAATATGTTACATAAAATATAATGTCTTGTAACATAGGGCATGTTCGTTTAATCGGACCAGCCGGTTATTAGGACCAAAATTATCTTGTCCCTATGTGGTCCCATTAACTGGAATCGACTGTATTTCTTAGGGGATATGGGGTATTTCATGAGGGGGAATTTATTTTGAAATACCCCCTAATTTTATGTGTTTCCCTCTACACGGTGTCAGTTTTCCAGAACAAACATAAGGTATTTCTCAAATATAAGACTAACCTACATGAGTCCTTTGATCCATGCGTGATCCCCCATGCATGATGTGCAGATCAAGGCCATATAATTCAGTTGAATGAGATCAAACCTGCTCATCATCATCACCTTGTGCTTATAAGAGCTGCTAGCTAAACGTTGCTCAACGTTTAATAGAACTTTGTGTTTAGTAAAACATTCTGTAATAGACCTTTAAGACCTTGTGTGATGTTTTAAGTCAGATTTGTACAGAAATATAGAGACCGCTAAAGGTTTCACAAGCTTTCAAGCGCCACTGTAAAATAATATGCTGATGTTCATATTTTTACGTTATTCTATTCATTTTCAGTACTTATATGCTATAGCTTTAAATTATCTAATGTTGTATATACTTTTCATAATGATATTAATATCTCTAATGTATTAGTATACATATTTTTATATGTTCTTTAAATATGTTCCCTCATTTTTAAATGTAGTTACTATTTACCTAAACTGTTGCTGAATGTTTTTTTTTAATTACATAACTTTATTATTTCTTACATATATCACCTAAGCCATCCAAGGAAACTGGGTTCCTTTTTGAGTCTAGGTCTTGACAAGGTTTCTTCCTTATTACGGTTAGGGAGTTTCTCTTTGCCCCTGTTAACATCGGACTGTGCAATTTTTGATAATAGAAGACACTAGAAAATTGGAAAATTGCTTTGAGACAAAATAAAATACATGTTCCAAATAAACTTACAGAAGCACTTCACATTATTTAGCATTCTTTATACACTCTATTATGTAAACTTTACCTTATACTAGCACCATAAGAAAACTATCTATCTAACTGTATAGAATTTTGGAAACTCGTGTGATCGATTTGGATTAGTGTCATACCTGAGTGTGGTTGTGTTTAATAGGTAGAGTTTGGTGTGGTGTTGGATTACAGCCCACTGGGGATTGACACATCCGACAAATGAATGGTTCTGCAACATCTCTTGTAAACCTGAGGGTATAAAAACATGACACTTGTTCAACATGTCATTTTATTATTAATCAAAAATAGCCTCACAAGCGTTATATGAATGGCCACTATTGGCAAAAGTTGGTCTGTGTGTGACAATTAGTAATCTATAGACATAAAAGGTCTTAAGTAGAACAATTTGAAGATGAGGGATCCATTTCTTAATTTCATAAACACCAACACCAACATCTTTACAGAAAATGTACTATAGAGCATAAGAATTAATACAGAACATACAGGGTGAGTCAAAAGTCACAGAAACAAGGGGGGGAATTAAATATGTGAATACCTCAGCAGGCAATGGGTGAGGGGAGCTATCATTTAGACCATGTACAGAACATAGCTGCCATCTTGAAAGCTGCCATATTGGATCAAGGTCAAATTTTCCCAATGGGAAGGTGGTCAGGTAGCTTTTTTTTTTTTTTTCAGAAGACCAGAATTGTCTCAGAAATCGACTGCCACAATTAATGATCAACACAGAAAATTCTAAACAAAAATGTTCAGCAGAGGTAAATGGAAATGGAAAATGGAAATGATGACTCTGATGTCCAAGGAACGCAGCTGCCGTATCAAAGCTGCAGACTTCAACAACTGACATCCAGAAAGACCACAAATATCACATAGCACTGCTGCATGGCTCGTACTTAAATTCAGAGAAACCGGGACGACAAGCCACGTGGTGATCATCTGAAGGCCGCTCCCAACAAAGAAACCTCAACAATGGTTTTGGCAGCCTTTGTGAAAGCATGTGACATGTCCTGTGTCTTTTGACTCACCCTGTATAAACTTAGTGACCTTCTGGCATCAGGTTAATTAACTCAGGCCTCAAGTAGAGCACCAACTACATTTCTTTCCATGTGCCAGTAAAACACACTGCTCTGGTTGGAGTGGAGGGGTGGGAAACGCGATTATTGGTTGATTATTGATTATTATGAGTCACGCTGTGGACATTGCCAATCTGCATTCATTTTTTAAATGCTCATTACTAACTTTCAGTTGATGAACGTAGGCAAAAGGTAAAACCTGGAAGCCTGTGGTGTGCACATAACAGGACAGTAGGTTACAGCAGTGCAGTAACGGTTACTGCTGCTTCATAGCAGAAACCAACAAGCTACGTCAAAGCGCCCACCAATTCAGAAACAGTGAAGTGATTTACAAACTCTATCGCAACGTGTGTAGCAGTTTTACTCTTATACTCGGTCGATAAGAAATGGCTTCCATTACATTTCTACATTGAGCGCTACAGAGCCGATACAATGTCCTGTCTCTAAGATATGTCAGTCTAATCATCCACTGAAAGACTGAAAAGACTCTTAAAAGACTTTTTACAGACTGACATCGTCTCACAGCTAAAGACAAGTCCGAGAGTTTTAGTCACAGGCCATGATTTTGACCATGGTTGCAAGACTCCCGCTAGATTCCTTTCGAAAACATGCACACACCTAAAAATAATCACTCAGTAAATAAAAAAAATTAAAAAAATACAGCACAGTCATCCACACAGGCAGTAAAATAAACAAAGCGGCTTCTTAAGTACTTTAACGATATCTGAGAATCAAATGAAACCACATATTAGACTGCTGACATAAATTAGGTGATATTTTAAAAGTTTTACCCTGCTGAAACATCCCCCAATATGGTGAGCAGTACTATATATCTATGTTGTTTCAATGCTTGAATAATACATATTATTTATAATTTAACTAACATTTGAGTTCAGTCATTTAAACAGATATAGCCCAAATGTATTTCGAAATAAATGTAGCACAATAAACCTAAGTATTTCTACGCTTGCGTTTCTACACGCACTCTTTTCTACATACTAATTTCTTTCTAATTAAATAGGTTTACACTTAGTGAAATTGCATTGTAGCCCTCTGAACAGTAATCCCTAGCGATTCCAACCTAGTGTCTATAAATCTTCATCACGGATTATAGCATCTCTTTTTATAATGTACAATAACAATAAAGGCATTTTTAACTTATCTTACTGTAGCTTCACCAGATATTAAATAACCAGGGGAAAATGGTCCTTTTTATTTCTGAAGAAAACTGTACTATCAAACCTTTATGAGCTTCTTCGTCGATCTCACTTCGCAGCTCCTTCACACTTGTCAGCTTAATGGTGCGTCTTTTGGTTGAGCTGGACGCCAGGACATCTTCCTTCTCCTCACCATAACGCCGTTTCCTGGAACATCTATGCATTAGCTTATCTGTGTTTACCATTCAGGATAGGGTTTGACTGCATTTTGCCCGTCTTTTACAAATATAGCTTCTCATATACATGACATTACATTATACATTGAATGCATCTCATCAAAGCCATAAGCACTTTATTCTCCAATACTGGGCATGACACCAGTAACGAAAACAAGAAAGAACAAAATATGGAAAATGAATAAACGACTGTTCACAGCAACAAAACCCCAGTACTACTACTTGGAGATCTGGTCGTGAATGCCTTACCTCGGAGGTGCCTCTGATTGTAGATCATCACCATCCTGCAAGTCTTCTGTAATACTGTCCCGCATCTCCTCAGGGTCTTCCAGCATTTCTGCATCAACTGTTGTAATAGTTTCTGCAGGTTTTTCGGTGCGGGGACCTGAAGATGACTTGTTCACTGGCTGGAGGAAAGCATCCAGTTTTTGGGCTTTGCTGTCAGTGCGAACCATCTGATGCGCATATACGTGCTCATTACGATCTGCTGAGGACGCGTTTGAGCTTTTTAGGTCACTAACAGATGCTGACAATCCAGGAAGTAAAGCCTGATAAGGAAAAAGGAGCAAGATGCACCAATTTGATCCTCAAGGGTTGAACGTCAAAGGAATGGATAATCGGACAGGTTTCTTTAAATACCTGTGTGAAATATGTGCGTGACGAATTGGAGCCGAGCAGTTTACTCTCAATGTGCTTTTGAATACTCTCGATTATGCTGTCTTCATGAAGGAAGTGAACTTCGTGCTTAGTGGGATGCACATTTACATCGATGTTATGAGGCGCAATTTCCAAGCTTTGAGAGAAGCAGGGAATTATGCCAGTTAATGCAGCTTTTTGTAAATTACACATACATTTCTCACCAGCGCGCTCTTATCAAATATGTATAAAGAAATAATACTGGAAACATGAAACATCTTATTTTTATATTAGCTGCAATGAATAAAAAGTTAAAGGAAATTTGTGGGTTTGTTTGTTTGGAATTATTGCCATAGCAGCAACATCATGGTTATTTTATGGCATCCACAGATATCGAAAAAACCAGGAGATAATTATTTGTTCAGATCATTTGTTTTGGACCAAGAGCATCTACAATTGTAACGCTTTTAATAAACAATTTTAAGCATCATTTTAACTTGTGGAATCTTTTCAAATAAATTGTTCTCTACTCTATAAAAAGCATTTCTGAAGGCAGAAAGTTTTGAATATTCTAATAAAACATGTTTCATTGTAAAGGAAGCAGCACAAAGGGTTTTTAATACGTGTTCTCCAAACTGTCCAAACCTTTTCTGATTTTGGATTGCAACACAAAATTACACAGGTCTATGACTGGATAATATAAAGATCAAAATAGTACTGTATTAGTGTCTAATGATTCATTTACATCGTTTTCTCAGTGCCTTATTTTGATGGCTGTATTATATGGAAGTAAATCTGTCTCATCAGACTTGGAATTTTAAAAACCTTTGATCAATTTATTTGATCGAATTTTTTTGCATCCGTATTGTGCATCAGAATATTTTTTCACATTTAAATTTTGAATGATTTTTTTTTTAAACCTTTAATACCTCATTGACAATTTAAAAAAATGAATCCTAAAAAAAAAAAAAATAATAATAATCCTCACACAGACCCGTCTTGATGGGGGAGAAGCAGTGAAAAATGTAAGCCGGGTTTATAGTTTGGGAGAGAGGGGAAGTCAGAGAAACGGGCAGTTGCTACGATGAGAGACGGATGAGATAACTCCCTCCATCGTTTGGACATTAGGAGACGATGTCCTTCCAAGGGCCTCCCACTGAGGACTCATTTTACAATCTATTTTGACATCATTTAGTTATTTTTTTAACTACTAATTTAAATTGTACTATTGGTCTGTTATTTGATTTAAACTGTTATCTACCTATAACTTAATACACTTAATAAGTCTTTATTTAACTAACATTTAGGCCGCCCATGGAGGATGGGTCCCCTGTTGAGTCTTGGTCCTCCCAAGGTTTCTTCCTTCTTTATTCAGGGAGTTTTTCCTGACCACTGTTGCCCCAGGCTTGCTCACCTTGGAAATGGCCTTTTAAGATATAATAATATAATATTGTAAAGCTGCTTTGAGACAATGTACTATTGTATAAAGTGCTATATAAATAAATTTGAATTGAATTGAATGTTCCTGGAATTGACACATGGGCATCCATGCACATGGTTACCAAGGAAACCAGAAACACAAGCTGGTGCACTGTTTCTTTGACACCTGTTCAGCTGACTGTGATTCAGGCCTGTTGAAGATCAGTGGATTATGAAAGGTCTGCTGTTTGTGATATAAAAGTGACCACTTTATAATCTAAAAATCATTGTATAATCTATTTTGTTTTATAATTTAGTTTGTTGATTTTATTACTAATTTAAATGTTATTCATTTACATTTTTACCTAATTTTGCTATAATTTAATATACTTTAAAGTATTTATTTAATTAACATTTAGGCCCCCCATGGAGGATGGGTCCCCTATTGAGTCTTGGTCCTCCCAAGGTTTCTTCCTTCTATATTCAGGGAGTTTTTCCTTGCCCCTGCCGCCCCAGGTTTGCTCAATTTGGGTTTGGCCTTTTATGATAATATAAGATTGTAAAGCTGCTTTGAGACAATGCTCCATTGTAAAAAGAGCTATATAAATACATTTGAATTGAATTGAATTGAACCACTGCTTTTTAAATGCCCATTCAGACACCGGTGCTGTCTTTTGTCTTAGCTTACCAGAACACTGACTACTCTCTGCTATATTCTACTAGCAAAATTAAGTATGATGTTCACTAGCTGTACATATAGGTGGAAGCTTGTTCTGCAATAATAATTCAGGCGTGATGGCACAGTCAAATCAAAACCTAACTGCCTCGACAGACGCTAAACAGTCTCGAATAGACAGGCTGTCGCTTAGAAACAGAGAAGAGGCATGGTTACTGGGAACTTCAAAAGGAATACAGCAAATACAAGTGGACCTGAGCGACTCACGCTGCATAACAGAATGAAGGAAGTATAGCCATTACACTGTTATGAGTTATAGCTCTGTGCTATGAATACACAGACTGGAAGGTTAAGTATTTAATCACACAACTGTTCCACAATTTGGCACTTGAACAAAGCTAAAAACCCATAAACACACTGATCAGTCCAAAACTTTGAAACTTCTTGGATGTTATGCATCAAAATAACATCCACATGAAAGCCCAAGCGACCGTCCACAGGATGGAAAAGAAAAAGAACCTTCTTCTCCTGCTTCGAGGTCCAATTCTGACACTTAAGTGCCCATTGTAGGCACTTTCTATGGTGGCCAGGGGTGAGCATTGTGGGCACTCTGACCGTTCTACAACTATTCATATCCCATACTCAGGAGGTCGTATTGTGACAATTTCCTCCTCTAACCAGCATTAAACATTTCTCTGGTTTGTTCTACAGAGGCATTCCATGCATTTGCACCAGATAGGATTTGTTGCTCTCGCACGTTGGGTGCCTGCACCCTGTCACTACCTTCTCTTTCGTCAGATCACTGTTGGTAGGTACTCACTGCTGACCGGGAGCATCCCAGCCTTGTTGTTTAGGAAATGCTCCCAGTTAGCCAGAATTAATGATTTGTTTCTTGTTAAAGTCACTCAGGTTTTTATATCTGAACATTTCTCCCACATTCAACATGTCCACTATATCTATACTTGAACTTTCTTATTTTATGTATTTTTATATTATTATATTCATTGAACATTTCAAATCAAACTTGCAATCCATCCATGTACTTCCATATCAATCCATTATCTTCTGCTTAATCCACACGGGGTCACGGGCCAGTCAGTGCTCACCCGGCAACTCTGGGTTCAAGAGCAGGAACAGCCCTGTCCAAAAATCCATCATAGGGCACACGCACACAGTCACATACTAAGGGCCACTTTACAGGCATCAATTAACCTAACACTCATGTTTTTGGACTGTGGGAGGAAACTGGAGTAATCGGAGTAAACTCACACAGACACAGGGAGGACATGCAGACTCCACACAGAACGGACCCTGGGATTGAACCTGGGATGTTTTTGCTGTGAGGCAGCGGTGATACCCACTGAACCACCATACTGCCCACCATTGTACTTATATAAAAAAAGACTTTATTTTATTGATTGGCCACTTGTACTTGTGACTTTTCACAGATGCCATTCTAAAAGCTGTTGGTATCTTGCCAATACATAGTAAATATATGGATAGAATACAGGCCATCTGAACCCTTATCCACTTATCCATTTTCTTTATCCTGGTTGTGGTCTCACTTTAGCATCTCTCCTAACGAGCCTCTGCTAAATCACACTCAGGCAATGTATATGCTGGCCAAAAGGCAGGACAGGGTGTCAAACATGGACACCCTTATGCTGGGATAGGGAACTGCCACTGCTCCAGCCAAGTCCCCATTTTACCATTTAACAAATATAAATATGAACCAAAACAAAACAAACAAACGTAAATGAAAGCCCCCCCCCCCGATTCACATTTCCTGGAGCTTCAACTCTTCAAACATAAACATTTGTGAATATCTTATTACTATTTATGCTTCTCAGCAAACGGAAATTCTTAAGATTATCTAGGCAGTTTTGGCATAGACGGTGTGTTGTTCAAGAGGGATTAGTGAGTGTGTCACTAAGTCCTGTGCAGGGGAAGTACACAGAAGAGGTTTCTCCAGATTTAGGACAGGGTTCTATAAGAGGAAATATCACAGTGGAATAGTTGGGGGCAGGGGGAAGAGACTTGTTTTTACTGGGATCTCCATCATAAATTCTGTGTAACAGCAACTTGTGGAGAGCAGACACTGTTTCTTTTTCCGTTAGAAAAAGAAATTCTAAAGAAAAGGGAAGGGATCCAATCTCCAGTTTTCAGTCACAAATATCATGATGAGTCCAATACATCCCTTCCCTTCTTACTGCTCCGTTTCCTCCCATTAACTGGTTTTTATTAAACTTTGTAAGAGTATTAGGCTGACACTGACCCATGTCCTTACTGCTCCTTACTATATATGTGGCTTTTAGGACTGGGTGGCCTGATTATGCAAATGTCATCTTTGTATAATAGTATAATATATCCACACTCCAAGAGGAAATGCTATAAGAATAACATGTATAAACTGTAAAGGTTGTTGAAACCAGGCTACCCTTCCCCAAACTGCTGCTATAACACTGAAGACTTTACATTAGGACCGTAAATACATTTATTACCGTATGTGTGGAACCTACTGTTTAATGTGCAATACCTACTGTTTCATGTAACTATTTGCACTATTCACTATATGGTTTATTTATTTCTATTAATGTCTAGTATATTTTTCTATATCTACTACGTCTACTACGTAATTTCTACCATTTCTATTGATCTTTTTGGTACTGACCTCTCTGTGGGCACTGAACAAGTTTTATTGTTTAACTATGATGGCAATACAGGCTTATCTTAAACACATATAATACTACTTTTCTTCAACAAATAACCCACATCCATTTAAAATGAGCTTTCCATATTCGACACAGCTGGAGCACAGCATGGAAAGATTTTGTTACTAGACAGCATAGCTGGTAAACAGTCTGTTAATTCCATTGCATGAACATAATAAACCTTCAGTCAACCCATGGATGTTGAACATATTAAGGCATTTTTGGACAGAACGCACCAAAAATTCCCCTGTACCCAAGCAATGTAGTCTTTCCTTTTGAAGTGGATATACACTTATACTCGTGTGGATATATACTCCAACCAAATTTGATTTCAATCTGATCTATCAAATCACGTCTGAGAAATGGGATGCATTTTAGAAGCATGTTATACAAATAACGTGTATTATCTGTGTACAGACATCTCTAACAATAACAGATCTAGTCTAAACCCGGGGATTCCAAAGTCTAAAACCGTGTTATGTTGACATATTACATGAGACTTGTCATGTTTAAGATCTTTTTTAAAAATGCTTACCATTGCTCTTCTTATACTTTAGTTTTGTTTTAATGTTGAACCCACTTATCTGTATTTAACACTTAAATACATTTTTGGACACTCATTAGATATGCTTATGGAAACGTGTCTGATGCGTCTGATGCTCTGCAGACAGTAAAAGGCGTAAATCACTTGTAGTTTTGAGGGCTGTCCACACTCACAGAGGTAGGTGGGGTGATGGATATGATCAGTTTAACATTTTCTCCACCAACAGCCAAACGTACACAAGTGACGACGCCCCTGGGGGGGGGGGGGTCAAGTTTCCTGTCTAGTGATGCTTCTGTCCCAAGAACGCCCCCCACACTTTGAGAACAACCGACCTAAATAATTTAATAGATCAGCTTTTAATACTGGATTTAAAAATGGCAGACTATGGAAACTATTCTGGTAACTCCCTTAACAGGTGCAGACGTTGGAGCAGAAACCTCTCAGCTCTAGCGTCCCTGGTTTGATCCTGACCTCAGACTCCACATGTGTGGAGCTGACATGTCCTCCCTGTTTCTGTGGGGCTTTACTCCACATTCCCAGGTTTCCTCCCACATTCCAGCAAAGTGTGTGTTACGTTAACTTGCCTTTAGTATGAGTACATGTTCCCTACAATTGATTTGCATCCTATCTAGCTGTTCTTGTCTTGTGCCCTGTGTTGCCAGCTAGGCTCTGAGCAAGACTAAGCAGATAAGAAATGCATGACATTTTTTTTTTTTTTACATGAAGATTACTCACTGTTAAACACACAACCGGATGTCTTATCAGAAAAGTACCGGTAGTCCAACAAAAAAGGCTTTTAAATTAGAATCAGAGCACACTGAGTAATTTCACTTTAAAACGACTAGAATTTCACTGGTAGTTCTCAGACTCTGCCCATTACTTATCCTGCTAATATGAGCGACTGAAGAGCACACTAGCTGACACAAGTATGGCCCCTTTTTGCTGGTAGCACCATATTTTTGTAACGCCCCAACATTCACACTAGTTTTAATTTGAATACATAATGGTTTTGACAAATCCAGGTCTGATCCTCATATTTCAGATAAATATGCAAGTTATGCATCAAACCAAAAGATTTGTACAAAACATCACCTGAAACACCACCAACCATCACTAAATGTGATTAATTACAGACAAATTACCAGGGGAAATGCACACGGCTTCTGGTATTCAGTGAAAAAAAAAAAAACAGTTATATTGGAATTGACATCACAATTTGAAAGAAACAGGAAAATACATTTGGGTAAGAAGGAAAATTGGTATTAATAATGTTTGCTCCAAATATTATTTTAGATTTTCTTACTATACTGCATAAAGACACTAAGAAACTATGGCTCATGGCCACATTATTTTTCAGCCTGCTGATTTAATCTGCAAACTCAATTTTGCTAAATGACAGTGGAATGAGACTGATTTGGTACTGACCACCTGAGAAAACGGTTTCTGTGAAATTATTTATATGGATCTTCATGTGGTGGTTTATATTAAAAGGCCTACTGTTGTTTGGGCAGCCAATTTCCACTTCACCACCTCCCAAAACCGACGTTTTTCCAGACATGTCTGCCAACAAAGGCTGTACATATATGAACACTTTCACAGAGTACTCTTTCTTTTTCCATTTACTTTCTTGATTCTGAATACTATGCTTCACTGCCATGACATGACTGAACTTCTCTTGTTCTTATTAATATATATATATTTAGGCAATACATCCTCTACCTATTTCTGTCTCACATATCACGGTGTTGTGTCTCTCTGGAAGAACAGGAAGGTCAAGAGTTAGAGGGGAAAGTGTGTCTCTGTGCTGCAGGCAGAGAGCCAGCTCCCACAACTCACTGATCCACATGAGCTCTACTAGCTCTACTAGAACTTAGCTACGTAAAGACAGAGCCTCACATGACATGTTTGGTGTGGTCATGATGAAATATTTGGCTCTGTCAAGCAAGTATGATTCAATGGCCACGGAATGTGTACACATACTAAATGACAGCATTCCTCTTTGAAGTCCTGTGGAACTGTTTCAAAGCCTTATCTATAGCAACAGCTGGATTCATGTACAAAATCCTACAGCAAAAAGGAGTATGGCAAAGAAGGGAGCTATTGTTTGGTAAAGCTGTTTTCACAGAGCCATTAAGAATCTGGCAACATCTTTCCGGCCACTCCAGTGAAAGCACTCCCAACAAAAACAGACTGAAGTTGGCCGCTTTCCTTTCAAGAGGAACCAAACTGTGATGCAACAGAACTGCAAACACACAGCCACATCTAAAATGGCCCT
The DNA here is from genome assembly GCA_034779995.1 of Parotocinclus haroldoi. Lineage (NCBI taxonomy): Eukaryota > Metazoa > Chordata > Actinopteri > Siluriformes > Loricariidae > Parotocinclus > Parotocinclus haroldoi. The sequence continues at coordinate 899 of JAUZST010083684.1, read as the reverse complement.
GGAATCTCAATTTACTAAAACATGTAAATAAGAAATCATAACACGGTTGTTTTCATAAATACAAGTGTCAAAACAGGTTTATTTGCCTAAACACGCAATCTGATCTAACTTGGTTACACAAACTAATCAGGGACATCATACCCCAATAAAATGTTGTGCCAAACTAAAGGCAGAAAGGTAAAAGGTCAAATTTGTCCTCGATTTCTGAGTAGAACTAGAAAGTTCTGAGTAGAAAGTTCACTACAATCACTACATTTCCCATAATTCCCTAAATGCGCAAATATTTCCAAAATTCAGCCATACTGCAGGTAAAATAATGACAGCACATCATATGCATAGGCAGTATAACCTACCAAATGTACATATTAGATGACTAAAGTAAGAAAATACATTCCATAACTAGCAGGCATCAGGTTTAATGGCATCAAAATGGAAGTAACGAACACTCCTGTATCTGATAAAGTGTTTTTTCTGGGTCACTAAAATAGAAATGGCCATCTGATATTAATAAAAATTATTTTAAAAACGGGACTCAAAGTCTTTCTGAATATGTTTACTTTTCAGTTTTAAGAAACAGGACACTCGAGTTGCCAAAACCAAATGACAAGCACAGCAGGAAATTCAGGAACAGGTAATCACACAGCGACTATTGGCAAAAAGTTCTTCCTCATAGGTGCATTCCTATGGTTATACTCACCACTATGTGATGGCACAGGAGCTCCCATGACTGGTTAATCTTCTGATTGAAAATCATATCGAAGAAGTCATATATGAAGTACCCTGAAAACAAAAATAAAAGAAAGAAAACAAAAATAATATTCAGTATGTCATAATGACAACCATGAATATATATATATATATATGACTATGTATTTTATATATATATATGAATATGTATT
>JAUZST010083683.1:0-46495 GCA_034779995.1 Parotocinclus haroldoi | reverse complement strand
TATATATATTAGTATTAGAAATAGCTATTAGGGAAATATTATCTGTAGTCACTTATTTCATGACATGCAGCTAGACTACTCACAGTCAACACATGTAAGGGGGTTAATTAAGTGAAAGTTATAATATCTCACAATTTCAAAACGGCCAAAATGACTGTCTCTTCCTTTCTAGTGTTAAACCTTACTACATTAGCATTTGTGTACCTGGTAATGTTTTCTACTGGCACTGCTTCATGATAGTTTGTATATATATAAATATATATATCATTTTGAGTTTCATCTTATAATACTGAGCAAACCCAAGTACTCACAAAGCTGATCATAGCATTACGTCAGCGCAGCATTTCAAATCTTGCAGTTTTGCAAGAAAACAATATGATGGACGACTGGTATTGTCTGGTATGACTGATTTCAATCTACAACACACAGCCGTCTGGTCTCATTTAACAGAAGGATAATAACGCTCTTCTGCCGCTTTGCATTCTGAATAGGCCTAATTCGAGCACACTCAGGATTACAATTAACACTTCAAAACAGGAGTAGCGTCAGGTAAATTCCCTTTCAACATGAGTGACTGGGTGCTTTCATGGGCATGGCAGATGACCTGACACACACGGTGATTAAACAAAACAAGATGAAGCACTGCCTTTATTCTCCGAGGTCCACTTGGACTTTTTTATTACACACACTGTCAAGGTGACTGACTCCGACCTACACAAATTGGCTGTGAACAATGAATTCCGCAAAGATCCTGTGTTCCAGCGGCATGCTCACAGGGCATCATGCTTAATAATGCAAGGGTAGTAAAACAGTGGACAGGTAGCTCGGTTGGTACCCAAGCCTATGGCATGATCACAGAAATCCCTTCATGCACGGGTAGCCCAAGCATCCGCGAGAACATTCAGAACGCAAAAGCTCGGCACAAAAATGAGATCCCAAATACAAAAATATTTCTTATATTTATTATAAAATGTTTTGGGCAGAACAGTGGCTCCGTGCCTCACAGCAAGTAGGTCCTGGGTTCAACTCAAGGGTGGAGCAGCCTGGGCCCATTCTGAGTGGAGTACGCATGTCCTCCCCATGTCTGCATGGGCTTACTCCTGGTACCAGGTACCCCCCACAGTCTAAAGACATGCGTTTTAGGTTAATTGGCATCTCTAAAGTGGCCCTTAGTGTGTGACTGTGTGTGTCTCCCCGTCTAGGGTGGTTCCTCCCCTTGCACCCAGAGTTGCCGGCTGGCCCGCGACCCAATGTGGATTAAAAGGAAGATAATGGATGGATAGTATAAAATGTTTAGTGATGTACTTAATTTAGTTTAATTATGTATTATAAATATTAATTATATACCTATTAATTTGATTAAATATTTTATTATGCTATAGTTCTACATTCGCTTTTTTATACTCTTTGTAATAATACATTTTCTCTAAAATATTGGTCTTATATTTAGCTTACATTTTAATATGTTCTCTTTGTTAATATTTATTTAGCTTCTGTTACTCACAAACTTGTTAATTAGATAATCACCCAAGTAGTTTTGGTCCCTTTTTGAGTCTTGGTCCTCCAAGGGTTTCTTTGCCGCTCTTGCCCTTGGTCTCCTTAATTTGGGAGTGCCCTTAGATAATAAAAGGCAAAAAAATGGTATAATCTATAATATTATAATTATAATAATATTATAATCTGTAGAGAACATGCTAATCCAGACATAAAAGCATAACACAAAAATGAAATCCTGAATACTAATATATTCTTTCTCTATTTTACTAAGTCTTGCTATAATTTTTTATATTCTTATATAGTTTTATATTCTCTCTTTTTATTATACTCTTTATAAGATTACATTTTTTCTAAAATATTGATTATACATATTACTGTATTTTAGTTTAAATGTTTATTAATATGTTCTCTTTGTTGATTTATTTAATTTAATTACTTAATTTAGTTCTTATTTAATGGTTACTATTTACTGTTACTATAAACGCAGGTAACTTTTCATTCTTAAATATTGCAGTTTGGTCCTCCGATAGTTTCTTACAACGTTTGTTGCCGTCACCCTAGGCTTGCTCAGTTTGGTACTGGCCTTACATCATGTAAGATATTGTAAAAAGCTGCTTTGAGACAATGCTCCAGTGTAAAGTAAAAAAAAAAAAAAAAGAACTACAAAAATGAACTTAAATGTGAGTATTTATTCACTGGACTGTTACTGAATTGTTTCTTTAGGTACCGTTTAACGACTGCATTTCGTGTGGTCCCTAGAAATCTTTCCTTCTCTGGTCCTACAGCGCTTGGCGTAGTGCCAACCAGGTGAACCGTTCAGCACACTTCACAACTCTGCAGAATTTTAGTCTTCAGCACTACAGCTTCTGTACCAGGCCGTGATGCTCTCAGAGAGCATGCTCTGTATTTGTGGGAAATGGGAAATGGGACGAATGTGCACACATGACCCTTGCCGCTCCCTGAACGATAATGGCTGACGCATCAGCTCTTCATGTCTTCGCTGTACCTGACCCTCTGAACTGCTTTTCAACTTCATCACCAGTGACACCTGGTGTTCTGGACCTTGCTCCCATTACATTGTTTTCTAGAGAGCTCCTCATGCCAGATCCTGCAGAAGTAGCTGCTTCTCCTTCGCAAAGGACTGTTGCTTTAACCCGGCACCTGTTCTGTTCTTCTCTGTTGAACGAGCCTGTCCATATGGTCCAATTTAAAAAGATTTAAGAAGTCAAAAGCTGTTAGGTTGACATACTCTATTAATGACCAATAGACTGCTTTTGCTGTAAACAAATAAGACAGGTTGCTTAGTTTACAATTATAAGCATGGCTGCACCAAATGAGATTAAAAATGCATACAAGACTACAAACATGAGAGGTTGGGAAAAGAGCATTTCCAGTAGTAGATCATTTAAAGTCGCTTAGACTTCATCTGACAAATCTGCACGCCTGAATACCTGAGATCCATCTTGCACTTGGTCTTTTCATATTGAATTCACTGAATTCCCCACTAAAATCATGGCACAAAAAAGTCACTTTTATCCAAAATTGCTGATCAGAGCTAAAGAATATGCCATGCAAATTCACCACATGCATGACAACTCCCATAATGCTCTAGCATCTTTCCAAGGGTTTGATCAGCTAACACTTTCACTCCGAGCCAGTTTCTTTCAGTATTTGTACATGGAGTAATTGACCTCAGCAAATATTTAAAAGAAAATCAGCCACACCGCAATCAAGAAAACTGTAATGAAAGCTCATAGCTCATGTTTTATACACTATTTACGTGTAAAGGAATGACATTTAATAACAAGCAAAGATGTTAAATAAAAGGAATGCAATTACTAAAAATACTTAGGATTAATTGGTTCCTCGTATCTCATCCATAGCAGAGTAACACTTAATTAAATGTTAAATCTCTTCATCTTGTTAGCTAGCGTATCACAGGCTTTTTAAATCTACAGCTGTGACCCTCCAAATTATGTGTTCCCCAAAATACCAAGTAATCTCGACACAACCCAGGTTTACAGTTTTCGTTTGCAAAATAAGGTTGCTGCATAAAACTTCACGATTTTATATAATCTCTCTAAAATTCTTGACACTAGGGAGGGTTTCTGGAAGTCACAAGCTCTGCGTGTGCTCAATTATTATTTCTGCAGGGAAGCAGGGATTGACATCATGGATGATGGTGGCCTAGTGCTTAAGGTACTGGATTACAGACCAGAAGGCTAAAATTCCACTTCTGCCAAACTGCCACGGTTGGGTTCCTAAACAAGGCCCTCAACCCACAATTACTTGGATTGTAAGATGGAATCAACTGTTTGTCGATCTGGATAAGGTGCATGCACACTTGTTTAACATGAGGCTATAATTTGTCTCAGCCCACCTCCTGAAGTGTCTGGAGCAATCAAATGCAAATCAGACATCGAGGCATTTTTATATGGCTTTGCTCCATCTAGCTACACCACTAATACTCAAGCTGCATAAAGTCACCTAGTGTAGACGAGCTCCAGGTATGAATCAGGGCTTAAACACATACCCTTATACAGAGCGACTTTCAATTAATACAATGTGCAATCCAAATGTGCTTAGGGGCATTGGGCGGTTTGCAATGATTTCTGGACCTTCTGGACAACAGTCTAGTGCTTTAACAGCTACGTCAAAACAGCCTGCATTACAAGACAAGAGGGTAACGTATAGTCTCTTGTTTGAGCAAATAATAAATGGATGAACTGGATGGATGAAATCATCAAGAAGTGATCACATCTCCATGTCCCATAGTCGTCATTTTGTCCAGCAGTTCTGTTGGGTATCAAGGGAAGCCATAGAAAATATTCAGTGTACCTCTACCTTCTACTTCCTATCCCGGGGGGGTGCAACCAAATGGTAGAACCATTACTGCTGACAGTTCCAGCTGATGGTCCCATGGGTGCTGCACCATCCTCTCATTATCCAGCGTCCCAGTGAGTGGCTCCAGGCTAATGCCAGTGCCACAGGGTGTTCTAGACGGTACAACTCACTTAATGTAAATCATCTCACAAATGCTTTGTGCATTATAAAATGTAATCTTGAGTGGAGTAAATGGCAACTGTCTCTACGCGTGGGCAGGGGAAATGTATATAAAATCTATAAGTCCCAAAAGGAAATTCAGTGGGGTCAAAAGTGAGAGCATTCGTGAAAATGCTTGCTTGGGAAGAAGATAACATGCCTACTTATAAAAGATCAAAGAACAACTCTACTAAGTTCTACTCTTACCTTTCCTCCATAGTCACCTGACCTAAATATCATAGAGCCTTTACGGGGGCACGTGATGACAGAGAAACTCTTTTGAATACAAGTATGGATTCATATATCATCTTATCTGAATGACAAAAAACTAGAACGACAACACCTGCTGACAGACAAGAGCCTTGAAAGGCATAAAACACCACAGTTCCTCTGTCATTTTGGGTAAGTGTGGTAAGCAGAGATGCACAAATCGATCGGCTAGTGACCAGAAGTGGCTGGTTTACAGCATGATCAGTTATAACCGGTGATCAGTTCAAGTCATGTGTGTACAGGGTTCGAATCACAGGTCTGCTACTCATGGGTTAGTTTATGAGACTGGAGTGTTTGATTTCACTTGTGTTTTCACTGCTATTTATTCAACTAAACAGTCTCTCTCCTTATAACAAATTACTAAGAGGGAGTAGGGAGACTAACAAGGAAGAACAGATCTGTTTCGCATAAATCCATGTATTTAGCATGGAACCTCTTTACAGTGTGATGTTTGAAAAACTGTTCATGCATAGCGAAAATAAGCCATGGAAGAACAACCAAAACTTTCAGAACAATGAATTTAATAAGATGTTTAAAATAGCACCACCCTGCTGAATATGTGGGATGCAGCAGAGCTGTTTGAAATTGGTGGTCTTTCTGGGTTTTGATTGTTAAAGTCTGCAGCTAGGGTTACGACATGACATTTATTATGATACGACAGCTGTGCTACCCCAGATATCAGAATGGTCAAGTCCACCTAGATTCCACCAATCAATTTCAAAGACAATTCTGGTCTTCTTCGATATGCTACATAATTACGTTCCCATTGGAAAAACTTGCCCTTGATCCAATAAGAAGGCTTTCAAGATGGTGATGATGTTCTTGGCGTAGCCTAAAATATGGGCTCCCTCACCCATTACTTATTGGTTGGTTATTCTGATATGTCATTTTAGTTTTAGTTTCTGAACTAAAAGGATGTCCTGTGAATTTTGACTCACTCTGTATTTAATTAAATCTCAATAGAAGCATTTCCACTAGTGGTTTCAAATATTTTGCCATAAAGCTTTCGAGAACTGTAGTTTTAAGATGGAACGAAGAATAAATGCAATTACCCTAAATGACATACAGTCACACAACACTCAGGTCTCAAGTGGCTGCACCATATGCTTACGATATCAAACAAAAGCAGCTCGGTCCTACGGCAGTGCTATAGCAAACGTGTCCTGCAGGACAGACACAATCCTGCACATCATGCAAGCTTGGAAGGTGTGAAAATGTGAATGCAAACGTTTGTTTATTTAACAAAACAGACAAATGACACCCTACAAAACCAGTTCCTCCTATCTTTATCTAAGAGAAACAAAGAACATCAAGGTATACTGTATATACAAGCTTATCAGTAACTGAAAACTTGAAATCAGTGACGTTCTTTTCATAGAAAAGACTGGTGCTCTTTCCTTTCAGCGCCTCATATCACTGTTGCTCAGATTACAATCTTCCACAGCTGAAACAATGCCTCTGAGTCCCGTTCCCAGTAGTCAAGGTATTCCCCAAACCCTGGCATATCCAGATAAGGAAAAAATACGCAGTGTACGATCAGTGTTGAACCAAGCATAATTCTGCACTGTTATACTGAGGTCTTATTTTATGAGTGGTGTTTTAACTATGGGATTCAAGTGCAGCTCTTAGTGTAAATGGGAATTCATCTTTGCTGGTATTAGCATTAAGGATAAACAAGGCATTCCTCAGAGAAACATTTAGCCAGAATACGATCCATGCATGGAAATAAGTGAAGGTAGTGTAGCAGTTAAAGTGAAGCACCTTGGTGCATTCATTACGTGTCCAAATGCTAAGCTTTTACCCCACTGAGGACAATTCAAGGTGGACAAACAACCCAGATTTATTATCAACAAACAATATTTATGTCACCTTTAATAATCCTAAAGCCCTGCCAAAGAAGGCATACATTTAGAGGCTGTACGATTACAGCTCCTTACATATTGTCAAGGCATGAGAATAAAAACAGACCCATGTCCAAAGTGGAATAGAGAGGTAACGTCTGTGAAAGGGGCTCATTATGGCACGCTTGTACTCTTGTTACTCAAACTAAGCTGTGTTGACGAGAAGCTGTTTGTCATGTATGCAAATTACTCCACGGTCTGTGAAAATATGACATTATTACCTCCGGCACAATCCGTGTGTGTGTATAAATCAATTTAAATTATGTCTTTAATGAAAAAAAAATCTAATGACACAAATGAAAGGACTGCGATTTCTCCATACAGTGACAAGCTGAATAAGAAAAGGTTACATCTGATGTGATGACACATAGGAAGCCATCTGACAAGCGATGCTAGAACGAAACAAAAAAAACATGCAATGCAAATATTGCTTCTTGCACCTTTAAAGTGATCAGGTGTACATGTAGTTCTGCCCACGTACAGACTGTGCAATCTGGGATTTTTACAGCCTCTATAGCTGCTACAAGAGTGCGCACAAGAACAAAAAAATGTTTTTTTAAACGTCATTTCGAAAAAGTATATGCACCAGGTTATGGTGACAAACCACTCATACCGTGCAATATGTAAATAATCGTGCGAGCGCGTGGTGTGGTGTGCATAAAGTAACTCTAATTCAAGTGTGCTTGTTAGAATAAATGAAATGAAACTTTAAATAATTGTCCCATAAAAGCCAAAACAAGTTTATGATTAGAATAGTGAAAATCCATATGATGAAATCAGCAGTATGACCTATGGAGCCATCTCAGCCATCCCGTCAGAATGTCTGGCGTTAAAACGATTAGAAAAGTGGACTTCCATCACCGAGCATCCTGCCACAACTACTAATAAGAGTTTCAACTTTATTTCCGTCATTACACGGGATTAAAAAGGGTCCCGCATTCGCTGACCTCCGAGCAAAGTGCGCTTGACAAAAGCCCGTCTGAAACCTTACACACCCATCCCTGCGTGGAACGTGCAGACAATACCGGCTCTTACCGTCGAAAGCCCTGGAACGAGGACGGCCAGGACATCCGCGATTTTTTCAGTCCGGGTCGGTGGCCCGTGTCCACCGCGTAGCTTCGGTCCATTTCGGCGTCGGCTCGGTTTCAGTTTGGTCTCACTATCGCTTTGGCCTCGTTTATGCCTTTGTCGCTCTGCGCGCATTGAAGTGGCTGCTGATGCTGCTAATACTGTCGAGGCTGCTTCTGCTGCTACCGCTGCTTCCTCCACTACTATTCAGCAGCATCTCCACAAAACACTTTCTTCTCTCATCCACCCGCCTTACAACTTCAGCTTCATTAACCCTCTGCGCCCCAAGCCCTGCTTGGGCGGTTTGACTAACTTCATACTGTAAAGTCTCCTCCACAGTTATGGGCAATCTGGTAAAGCTCAGTAAAAAGGGAATAAGAAATGCACCTTATGGTTCATGGAAACAAACTATAGGCCTATATGAATATCAATTTTCCCATTTATTGTGTCTAAGAACTTTCAAGCACTAATCCATAGCGTCATTACACTCACCAGTTTCTTTATTAAGTACACTTGGTAATTGCACTATTAAACACAAATATATAATCAGTCAAACACATGGCAGCATTTCAACCCAGGAAAAAAATACTGTGAAATTTCATAGTAAAACTGTAAATGGCTTGACAGTTTCAATGTAAACTTTCACAGTTTGACCATAAAGGTCACAGTTCTACTATGAATTTTTGATGGTAATTTGGCCACTTCATGGTTCCACTGTCAAATTTCATAGTACAATTGTAAACTTGGTTGACTATGAACTGATCACTGATTAGTTACACAAGCAAAGAAATCAAATTAGAAAGATCTACACAATCATGGTGACTGAATCATGATTGTGTAAAATTGTAATGAGGAATATGATCGCAATCAGGGGAATGGATGTATAAAATATCTAATCATCTGAAAATACCCATATTTACTGTTAGAACAACAATAGCAAAGCTCCAATCAACTGGAACTGTGACAAACAATGTCTTTACGAGGAGCCACAAACATCTGGAGCTTGTTAAATACTACTGGGATGGAATTGTGTTGTGTGGATGCTATAGGAGAAGACTTTTTGACTGCCAAAGAGAAGTTAAACGCAAGCGTGTCAAGAATTGTGACACAAGTGGATTTCCATCCATCCATTATCTTCTGCTTAATCGACACACGAGTCGCGGACCAGCCAGTGCCCACCCAGCAACTCTGGGCACAAGAACAGGAACAACCCTGGGTACCAACCCATCATATGGCACACACAAACACACATACATTCACACAGTCAAACACTTAGAGACACCAATTAACCTAACACACGTCTTTGGACCGTGGGAAGAAACCGGAGTACCCGGAGTAAACACATGCAGACACGGGGAGGACATGCAGACTCCACACAGAAAGGACCAAGACCGTTCCACCCTGGGACTGAACCCAGGACCTTCTTGTTGTCAGGTAGTGGTCACAATGTGAATAAGGCTTTTTTTCTTCAGACTAAATGCTATGTAAGTTAAAGGCTTTAGTTTGAGAATAAGCTAGTTATTCATACCAGGGATGCTAATAAATTGGTAATAATTTTGGTACATTAAATGTTAAAAGTGCATCTTAAATGTTCAAATTGGTACTGGACGTTTTCGTGACTTTGGGGCTGGGATTGATATTGAGATATCTATATATATATATATATATATATATATATATATATAGTTTCAGCAGAATGTAACTGTAAATGTCACTGAAAAGCTTCTAATTATTGCTGTACTTTGCAACCTAATAACTGTTATTATTAAAAGATAAAGAGCAATAGGTGCAATAACCCCAATTTACTAACAGTCACAGTCCATATGAGTCACTCTTTTTAAAGCGCATACAGTATCTGATAAAATCGAAGCTCAGTACCATATTAAACAAATTTATGATTTGATTAATTAATTCCACCAGGCTCTATAATGTGAGAAACAGGCTGTCTTTTAGGGATTAAAACTCTGGACTATGAACGAAAGGTTCTGGGATTGAATCCCTGGCACGAAATAAGCAACCACTAAAGGACCCTTGAACAGGATTATTTAGAACCATTAACTGATTACACAACAAACAGGCAACTTCTTCTTTAACTTTCCTCTTCCAATCCATCTTGGTCAAATTTTCCTTTTACTGGAATAATGCTTAATGATTTGCAAATACATACAGAAACTTGTTGATAACTGGTTTAACAGACAGGCAGCTTATTCAAATGTGTAACAAATATGGCCATAGAAAATGAAATGAATCAAACTTCCTGTCAAAACAAAATCAAATGGAAATCTTCTGACAGATGCGATCTGACTATCAAAGTTGACTGGCCATAATTTCTAAAAATTACATTAAGAAGTAATTGCAGTAATGACAGGTAAAGCTTGGGTTTATTGGTAACACTTCCATCATGCAGCCTTTCATTATTCAAAAGAGCTATAGCGAGTACAAGCTAAAGTTAATGGGAACGGTAAAACTGAGCACAGGGGTTAGTCTCTGTGTGTGCGCACCAATATTAATCCAAAAACTGTGTGCATATTGGATCAAAGTATGACCTCACAAGTATATATTAATGTTGCATGTTTATGTACCTAGTAAAATACAGGTTAGTATTACAGTGTTCCCTCGTTTATCCGTTATCCGTTTCCGTTCCAGGACCACCTGCGATAAACGAACATCCAGTAAAATACAATTTCATACACACGACATTTAGATATGAACTAATTTGAACAATAAAGGTTCTGTTACATTTTGGATCTTGTGAAATCCCAAAGTCATTACACATGACTGTGGTGGCCTAGCGGTTAAGGTACTGCACTATGAACCAGAAGGTCCAGGGTTCAAATCCCACCCCAGCCACAGTTGGGTCTCTGAGCAAGGCCCTTAACCCACAATTGCTTGGCTTCTAATATTGTATTACCTATAACATGCTCTTCTGCTAAATAACATAAATGTAAAGCAAAGGTAATCCCAGTTTCATCATGATGGTAAGTTGATGATTTTCATGATAAGTTTATGATTTCATATGATTATGATTCACAAAAATACACATTCGGCAGAAACCGTACCCTGAATTTGAATTTCGATTTTACACTGGACAAGCGATGCGCTGCGTGATACTCTCCCAGCAGCCAGCTATCAGCATTGCACTGTGGACTAACCATTTTGCTTTAGCTTTCATTGCATTATGCAAAAAAAAAAAAAAAAAAACTCTAGATTTATGCAAGTTATTTTACATTATGGTCTATGCAATATATATCTAACTCTTAAAGGCATTCGTAAGAGCTTGTAATGAGTTTGGTGAAACGTATCCTCATTGTAAATTAGGGTGCGCCTGTGATACTAACCCTTAGAACTGACAATACCTCCTCTGTAATTTAACTGCTGGAATAAATAACTATTTTTGTTTTATTTTAGTTCACGGTTTTCCTTTTCAGATCAGCATTCGTTAGAGTGGGTTAAGTGAACGGTTGAGTTTGAACAGTCATTACATTAGATTATATCAGAGAAAATGCCAAAATCATTTAAACATTTTTTTTCTTTAATGGAACAGCTAACTGGGGGGGGATTTGTAAGAGTCCGCACTTAGTATAAAAGAACCAATTTCTAAGTGCACCGCTTACAAAAATTAGGGGACGAGTACTGCTGGACAATCTGATCCTGTCCATGCCACATCACTGTCAGTGCATTTTGGCAGTCTAGGGTGACTATACGCCCCCCTGATCAGTCAATGTGGGGGCACTCTTATTCAGTTTAACATGCTTCTGTTCGTTCTCATTTATAGAATTTGCTATTCAATCACCATAACTGAGTTTGCATCTTATTTGTGTCATCGAACAACTTACTTTGACTTTTCATTTGCTTTTCTGATGATCTTGTTTAATGAAATAAAATCAAATGCTTTTTTTTAAATTGCTTCATAATCATTTTGATATCCCCTAATATTTGTGAGCAGTGTATTCCCACAAACACACACTCTCAACCTTGCCACCTTTTGCCCCCACCCACTGTCACCAATCCTCTTACTACCTTTGCCCCGGAGACTTCCCCCACAGACTTCACACATCACACAGATCTCACTCACAAACACAAACTCACACTCTGACACACACACGCGCACACACACACGCACTTGTCTTGATATCCTTGTGAAGGATACCACTAAATCTATCTCTACCCCTAACCTCAGTAAGCTAAAGCAAGTCTTTGGAGTCAAGGATTTTTAAGGTTTATTATTTTTATTTTATTTATTTTTAATTCTAGCTTTCCTTATCATTGTAGGGGCATTTGGTCCTCACAAGTACACACACACGCACAGTATTTCCATCATTGTGACTTTCCATTGGCATAATATTATTGGAGCTACTTCATTTTAAACCTAACGACATTACTGTAAGCACATTTGTTCCCCAGAATGACATATATGCTTCATACACACAAACACACGCACACGCACACACACACAAACACACGCACACGCACACAGAAGATGGAAATCACAGAAAAATCAGTTAAACCATCACATCTGCTGCTGGCGGCTACAACTAAACTTATATAGAATTCAAATATGAAATTAAATAAAAATAATTCATAAAGAATTCATACCTTTTGTTGGTATTGACATGGCAATTTTCACTTTTTCATAGAAAAAGGGATGCAAGGTAATGGAATTGTTAACTAGCCCACAGTTATTATAAGATGCAATTTAAATAAATACAAATGTTATATAACGAACAACTGATTTACAAACAATTACTTCCAATTCTCAACATAATTTATAAACATATCCTTTCTCTAACATTGTCATTACTTACAGATATTATCATTACACTGACATATAATAAGTGGATGCTTTTTCACAAACAGAACAATAATCACAATTTAATCCTAAAAAGAAAAACCCTTGCTGCACATTCTACCAGGTAAAATAGCTTTAAATGCTTTTCAGGAATTACAAGAAAAAAAGGGGAAAAAAATAATAAAATCAATTCATATTATCATTCTCTTGGCAGTGTTTCTGGTAGGACTGATATCCTTGACCTTTACCTGGATTGTCTGTCCTGACTTAACCGTTCCATCATAATCCCTTTCCAGGACAAACCTTATTCCACTTGCATTCTGTTATGACATCCCTCAAGCTTTTCTGTTCAGACAACTGTAAATATTTAAGATATTTAGCCGTTTCTAGGTTAAGTGTGTGTTATGAATACAGTAGGAACTCGATAACAGATTCAAAACATGCCAAATAAGATTAAATATAAACATAACGATTAATAAGAGATTGTTCTGCATGTACATTATCAATTAATGTTACTAACTGAATAGGTATGGGCTGTACTTGGTAAATTGTTACACTAATGTACTAAAAAATATGCTTTTTCTTTTGATCACTTTTTTGGGTCAATGTACTCTATTTTCCTATAACATAATGTTGGAGAACACATAATCCTCTTTTCAAAATCTCTCCAGATCATAGGTCTGATCTTGTAACTTATCCTACAGGATTTACATTGGGTTTAGGTTCAATCAAGTCTAGATCTATGATCTGTCTAAGTAAGTCCAGACTTATAACCTCCTAAACTGTTCTTCCAGCACCAGTTCCAATCCACACTAAGCTGTTCTTCCAGCACCAGTCCCAATCCACACTAAGCTATTCTTCCAGCACCAGTCCTCACTAAGCTCTTCTTCCAGAACCAGTTCCAGTCCACACTAAGCTCTTCTTCCAGCACCAGTTTCAGTCCACACTAAGCTCTTCTTCCAGAACCAGTTCCAGTCCACACTAAGCTCTTCTTCCAGCACCAGTTCCAGTCCACACTAAGCTCTTCTTCCAGCACCAGTTATAGTCCACACTAAGCTCTTCTTCCAGCACCAGTTCCAGTCCACACTAAGCTCTTCTTCCAGCACCAGTTCCAATCCCCACTCCAAGCTGTTCTTCCAGCACCAGTTCCAATCCCCACTCCAAGCTGTTCTTCCAGCACCAGTTCCAATCCTCACTAAGCTCTTCTTCCAGCACCAGTTACAGTCTTCACACTAAACTAAATAATACAAAGATATTTGTTTCACATATTCATTAGTTTGTTTGTTATTATTGTTGTTAATATGCCCTGACTTGCTCAGTTGGGGCTAGATATTTGTAAAGATGTTTTGAGACAATACTCTTTTGTGAAAAGCGCTATAGAAACTTTGACTTCACTTGACTAACCACTTGAAAAGTAACAGGTCCCAGTCAAACGGGTACCAAAGGTCATCATTAAACTCTGCAGCATGGCTTTATCTTGGCTATACAGTATAATGACATACCATATGTACTAGGATCAGCAATTCTGAAGCTGAAAGCAGCCAATGCTTCATCAGCAGCAAAACTCTTCAGAATTTATCGCTGCATTAAAGACATTAGTGGATTGGCTCAAATTAAACCAAATGAGTCTTTGCACTTGAATTATTCACTCAGACTTTGGCTTCTTTATGCTGACTGAATACCAAAATGGCAAGCAAGCTTAAACCTTCTATGATGGATTATACAGCACACTAAATCTGTCCCATCAGTTCAGTGACATTAGGCTGAGATAAACGTGCTTAATTAAAAGAAAACGTAAAGTTTTATACAGAAGAAAAGACTCTCAGAAGAAGGTGTATTTTCATTTTGTTTGTTTTGCAGTCCAATACTATTTTCCACTGATCTGCATTCTGGTCTTTGTGAGCTTTAGCATAACCTATCCTTTTCACCCTGTTCCTCTTCTGAAAAAAATGGTTTCTTGGCTGTTACCCTTACAAAAAGGCCATTCCTGAGGAAGCCATATGCAGCCCTTGCTTCAGTGTTGGGGGAGATCATACAATATTTTCCACTGTAGCTTATAGAAGTTGTTTTTTTTCTGATTGCTTTTCAGTTTAATGCTGCATACACAATTTCCTGTATTTTCTGATTCCATTCTTAAAAAGAAACAGAAATAGTTATATTTGTTAAACAATGGTATATCTAATCCAATGGCAGCCTAAGAGTTTTGCACAGTATGGTATGTCTTCTCTGCCTGTGGTTCCAAATACGTCCTGCTCTGCTTATGTTTGGTTAAAAAAAAGAGGACAGAGCTGAAAAAGCCTTTAGTCTCTGCTATCAGGACATATAATGGTCACTAATACATTCAGCTGATGGAGCAGTATAGCATGGCTATATCACAACCAGACTAAAAGGCCATGTTAAAGTGGAAATGAAGCATAGAGCATATCAGTGAATAGCTGCAAGATGACTCTGATTGTGCAATGCCCCCCTCCCGGAGTTCTCATTTCAAGCTGAGCATTCAGCTACAGGAGAGTGGACAGTGCAAGTAGAACGATGCGTACAGAGTAAGAGTTGGTTCAGGAAACCGTTGCTGCTAAAGTAATTGAACGGAATACAATTTTCTGCTATAAAGGGTTAATCAAGCTGTCAGAAGAACATTTATCAAATGCAGAAAGAGGTGAGGAACAGAACTGCACTACTCCATTTTACGCTGTGCAATCTGAAAACACTATTCATATTCATTTTAATAATAAAGGAAAAAGTAGAATATAACAAAAGTACATATGTTAATATGCTCACTAAAAGCAGGAGACTACTTTTCGTGAGCAGTACAGTTGCCCAGTCCCTGCAGAAGAAAAAATAGCAAAACATTTGTAAAAAAAAAAAAAAAAAAAGAACTTCAGAGCAGAAATTTCAATCTTGATCCCACCTGACCATCAAACCTTTTCCCATGGTAGCAGAAGGTCTGCTTTTCAGAAATGGTTTCTATCTTGCAACCTTGACATTTAGACTAGCTTTGTCTAAAGCCTATCAGATTGCTGTCACACACAGTCCAACCAACCTCTATAAGCCATAATGCTTTAAATTTACTACTTCATGGTAGCTTCTCTGAACAATATCCTGGTTCAGTCATTCAGTTTGAAGTCATACTTCATATAGAAGGGGTTTCGGTAGTGCCATGCAAATTCCAATTACACTCTGAATGTTACTCCAAGAGAGCAACTTTATCTTGGACCCTTTTAAAGCATCCTTACAGCCATGGTCAATTCTTTGTGCAACCATGCGCTGTTACAAATGGAAATCTGAGGACGATGAGCCTCCAAGGACTTTCCTACCCAAGATCCTAAAGTGACTCGGATGAAATAATTGCAGATGTACAAATTTGTTACTCTATTCTATTCTAATTTTATTTTTCTGTATTTACTTGGTAAGGGAGTTTTTCCTTTCCACTGTTGCCCTACTGTAGGCTTGTAAAAAGTGCTATATAAATAAATCTAACTTGACTTTCTTGAGAGCCAGGATTATTACTAATTAAAGTGATTACTCTAAGCTGTTTTAATAAGTTAATTTCATGTTAAGACAAACACATTTTTTGCTTGATTTTCCTTATTATTGTAAGAAGTTATTAAGAGATATTGCACTGATGTTACTTTAAAACAGGGAATTGCAAAAAAAAACGGTACTGAATTCCTTGAGCCAATACAATAACCGCATATATACATTTTTGTAGCCGATACGATATTAAAACTGATAATTCAGCTTTCTGTATTAACCAAGTTCACATTACAATCCCTATACGAACTACTGTTAAAAACTGGATTGGTAATTCAAGTTGCAGTTAACACATAAGAAAAATGGTTTCATTCTAATATTTTCTAACCTTCCTTTAAACAGGTGAAAATATTTTTGCATTTATTTGGCAGGCAGCAAAAAGAATAATTAGGTACGTCAGATATTTTGCTTGATAAAAAAAAAGAAAATCTAAAAACGATTAATATACAATACAGATCAGTTGTAATTTCAGCAAAACTCTAATATCAGATATACGATGATAAATGGAAAAAAAGAACATATTGGTAAATGTATCAGCACCTGAAAATGCCCAATAACAGTTCAAAATGTTCAATGCTGCTTAAAAAATTAAAAGACTCCTTTTTATTTCAATTATTCACTGCCTAAATTAGTTATATTTTGATAATTCCATGACCAAGTTGAAAGTAATTAGTGTGTTTCATCTGATGTTTTCTTTATTACAATCCCAATTCCAGTGTAGTTGGGACGTTGTGTAAAACATAAATATAAACACTAGAGATTTAATGTTCAAATTGTTTATTTTGCAAATATTCAATCGTTTTGAATTTGATACCTGCAAGACGTTTCAAAAAAGTTGGGATGGGGGCGTTACATCACCTTTTCATAAAACAACACTCAATAAGCATTTGGGGCACTAACTGTTGAAGCTTTTAAGTGGATTTTTCCCCATTTTTGCTTGATGTACAACTTCAGTTGCTCAACAGTCCAGGGTCTCTGTTGTCGTATTTTGTGCTTCATAATGCGCCACATATTTGCGATAGGAGACAACAAGAGAGCATCAATGTATCATGAGTCTAGCTTTACAATGAGCTAAAGGTCAATTTCTTTTTCCAGCATAACCAGAACAGAATTGGGTTCAACCTTTACAGGACACACACTTTTAGATAATTTCTTTCATTAAAGACTCATTGGATTTCCAGCCTTTTTTTTCCTTTCTAACGTCTTCTAAAATATATTTTGAGCATCGTTAAGAAGAATTATTTCGCAAGAACATACATATGTGCAAAATGATATGGGGTGGGATGGGATTGATGGGATTCAAAATGAATGAATACTTGCAAAAAGAATATCCATTTGTTTATCCATTTGAACAGTAAATGTACTGTAGTGTATTCAAATGTATTTAGGTTGAAAAGGATTTGCAAATCATTGTATTCTGTGTTTCTTTATGTTTTACACAACACGCCAACAGTATTATTATTATTATTAGTGGTTATATTATTGGAGTCACTACTCCTCCTACAGTTTGAGATATAATCACCTATCCAACTCCAGCTTACATGATCTGGCCTGGTGAAGAGTGCTAGTAAATATTTTTTAGATCGGCCCTTAGGTGACAGCCCTGGGACAGAAAAATTATGAGGAGAATACATTTTTTTACACATAGTGTTTAAAGTTGGGGTGCAGATAAGACATTGGAGACCCCAAAGACCTTGGAAACCACACTACACAGTTTCTGCAGGAATCTAGTCTAAATTTCCCTCATAACTCCCTGTGTTTAAATTGTGGTGTTTCAGGTTTGGTATTAACAATTTAGAATTTTTTGTGTATTATCATGGTCATGAGTTACTGCAGACAAAATAATGAATGACCAAATATATGCTGAAATTGGAATTAATTCTTTTTTGGGCAAGACTTTGTTAATATGTTAAAATGTGCATTTTGTTCTTACTAATATAATAGGCATTGATACACATGAAGTGAACATTAATTTAATGAACATTACAATAATTACTAGAGTATCAATGAATTGTCATGAGCCTAGCTTTACAATGGGCTAAAGGGCAATTTCTTTTTCCAATGAATGTCAGCTTAACCAGAAGAGAATTGGGTTCAATCTTCACAGGACACACACTTTTAGATAATTTTCTCCATTATAGACAAACTGGCTTTTGAAGCCTTTTCCTTCTTTTCTAATGTCTTCTAAAATATATTTTGAGGACCTTTGAGAAGAATTGCTTCGCGAGAACATACCAATGTGCACCTTTTTAGATTGCAAGGAGCCTCAGCTGCCCACCCCTTTTTCAGATACTTCTTAAGAATCCATTAGTCATTCTTCATACCCTAAACACACGCTAAACTGCATAAAACCGGCTGAAATTTCAGAGCTGTTATTGTGATTCACAGATCTGACCTGTTGGAATCGGCGGAGGTGATGGCAATAAGCGGGGGGATGCGCAGGGCCAGTGAGGTTGGTCTAGGAATTGACTCCATCTCCTTCCAGTCATTTTGCTCAGCCTGCCTGAAGGCCAGTGGAGGAAGCTGCAGGTTTCGACAGGACAGCCTGCGTACCTGATTGCATTCTAGAGCAGGATATTCTTCTGTTTCTGAGGATTCCAGTGTCCCCTCGCACACCTGTTATGACACACAGAAACAAACATTTTGTTTTAAAAAACTGAAGTTGGTCTAGAAGCAATGGCCTAGCAGCTACTAGGACATTCCTGCCAGTCTAAATTATTACAGTGCTTATAGAAAGCATTTTTGCCACATTATCCTGGAGATTAAAATAAACCACATTACCCTAATTTTTAAATAAAATATTTCAAGAATGTTCTGGCTATTTACATGTTGTAATACTCAAATCAAATTGAATGTAACATTTCAAAGTTCATTAATGAAAATAAACTGAACTGGATAAATGATCAGCCCCTTACAGCAACCATTAAAAATGTGTTTAGCAGGGGTGTTTATAGACTACTGGAGAGAAAACAGAATTAAGAGGGGCACACTTGTTCCCCTAGTCATACATAAGTGATTTGGCACTAAAACGGATTTTTCAGTCATATAAAAAACAAAAAACAATGTAAAGATCTGGAGATTTACACCATTATCTGCTAAAACAGGATACATCTAATGCTCATACGCCTTTTTGCCCTGTTGTGGAACGGAGTGCCCCTTTCTCTCTGTTCCCCTGGTCCCCTGATCCATGCTCAGACTGCTTCACAGCATAAAACATGTGCTGTAAAAAAAGCAGCTGTAAAGCTGCTTTGAGACAATGTTACGTTGTAAAAAGCGCTATATAAATAAAATTGAATTGAATTGAATTATATACTTAGCCATTAGGGTGCCATTGCTAGCATGTAGAGGTCTGCAAATATTTATTATTTATAATATTATTAATTATAATATTTATAATATTAATTATTAAATTGATAATGGACAGGCCTGTTTTTATTGATTTAAAAAATATATAATTTATTTAGAAATTATGCAAATATATTCATGTTATATTTGTTAATATAATGTCCAATAATCAAATACACCAGAGACTGGATGGAATATAATCAGCATGATTAAATTAACTTCCAATAAATAGACAACAAGTTCTACCCAATTAGTTTTTTTTCTCTACTTAATGGTTAATAACATTCAGGAAAATATGTCAATCATATAGATGTCTAACTACAATATCACACATAATACCATATCTGCCTTGTGGGAAGTCTGAGGTAAAAGGAACCGAGTGATTAAAATCTGTCCTCTGTCCTTTAGCAGCTCAAACAGGGCTCTCCAGTTGCTCGCTGGTTCATGTCATAAAACAGTCTACTATTCATTAGCAGGGACAGGGATGACCCACAGGTATTCCCTCTCTCGTTTAGATTTATTATCCCTCAGCCGTTTCACTGGCGTACTGGAATCAAAAGACATTTTGAAGAGAAAGTGGGAGTTTCCGTGCATGGTTGTGCCAATTTGCCATAGATATATATATATATATTAATTCAAATGTGAAATCTAATACAAGTATATTATAATTATGTATTGTATAATATTATATATATATATATTTCTATATCTCTCTCTCTGTCATATATATATATATATATATATATATACACACATACATACATACACACACACACACACACACATCAATATTTTTGTAGATTTATACTAAGCATTTCAGTCAAATAGTTAGTGATAGCTTTTGTTAAGAATTTAGACAATTTATATTTTCTTAGTAACTTTACCATCAGCAGTGCTAAATGTTAAAAAAAAATGTTACTGTTGATGCTAAATGCCACAAAAATGCTGCTGTTATTTTAAGAGTGTACCAGTTTACAAATGGCGCCCCATATATATCAAGCAAAGTGTAAACAGGACTAACCATGTCCTAAATTTATTAAATGGTTTATGATGTAGGTTATTATAAGGAACTGTATGCTGAACTGGAACTGTACTGTACTAGAATGCTGTAGTTGCTGATCCTGAACACTTTATGACTTTCTTACTCAAAGCACCATTTTACTGGGGCTTGTGGGTCTAATGTACCCATGTTCTATCCTGGTATAATCAATCATTTTCCAGACCACACACCAGGTTAATTGATCTCCAGTTGATACTCATTTGTTGTGGTTTGGATCAGTAAAGATTTTTTAAAATATAAATATTAACATAAATAATTAATCAAATATTAGGAGACTTCAAAAACTTTACCTACTTCTTTTAGGAAAATTTAGAGCATGATTAAGTGCAAAGTGTGCCACTGACACACCCCTTGTTAGTCTGTCCAGTCAACAAAAATCACACAAAAAAGAAAGAAATTCCATGTGCTGCACTCACTGTGTTCTGTCATTTTAATGACATTTGATATTACTACAAACTTAATTATTACAATTGTCATCTAATCGACCAAAGAAGGACTTGTTCCATTTTTGAGTCTTGGGTTCCTTCTTTAAAACATTTAGGAGTTTTTCCATGTCACTGTCGCCCTAGGCTTGCTCAATTTGGGATTGCCCATATAACATAATTTAATATTCTAAAGCTGCTTTGAGACAATGGAACATTGTAAAAACTGCAAGTGAAATAAATATGGCTTGAATTCAAATTAATTAATATAGCATTGGTGCATAATGGTGCATAATGGTGCATAATGGTGCATTGTCTCAAGCAACTTTACAATATTATATTATCTTAAAAGGCCAATCCCAAGTTGAGCAAGCCTAGGGCGACAGCGACATGAAAAAAACCCTGAAAAAAGAAGGAAGAAACCTTAGGAGGACCAAGACTCAAAAAGGGACCCATCCTCCTTGGGTGGCCTAGATGTTGACTTGACATGTGGTAAAACTCTAATGGTCAAATGAAACTGAGATGGAAGTTTTTGGACTGGAAAAAAGAACCACATTTCGTAAAAAAAAAAAAAACCAAACACGACCCAACTTCCAAGATATAAATAACCACTATGTAATGGGAATGAGAGCAGAGGTCTCACTGACAACCGTGTACAAATGGGAGAAAACTGTTCCGTTATCTTAAGCATTATGCTGCTTAATAAAGCAATGTGCTGCTTTAATATAACATCAGTGCAAAATCTGTAACCTTCTCAGAAAAATAAAAAAAAATCCAGTAACAATTAACAAAAACTATATCACAATGTAGCAATATACAACGACTATAGAAAATCATCACACCCAGTCTAAACACTTCATATACATCCTGAAAATGTTAATAAAAGAAGTCTAATACAGTTTAATGTCTGTATTTACACAGTAACATCAAAGTGAAAATATTTAAAATTCTGATCAGTTATTAAAATAGAATTAGTGATAAACCTGACTTGGATAAATGATCAGCCTCTTTAGAGTAACCATTATAAGCTCCCTCAAACACAATCAATCACCTTCCAGATCACACGTCAGCCTAACTGGTCTTAACCTGACATCAGCTGTAATGGTTTGAATCACAAGCTGTTCCTTGAGGATTATATTACTGGTAGTACTGGTTGTTTGTTTATTTGGTTTCTTTAACGTCGCTATCGGCACCAGTGGCCATCTTAGTGACACACACACACACACAAGGTTATATCCATACACAAGTTTATCTCACGACTAGTCATATATATGTATACACACACAAGTCAATGCCGATTTAGAGTAATCAATTAACCAAACACGCATGTATTTGTGCTGTGGGAGGAAACCGAGCCACCGAGTCACCCCCATTACTGTGCATGGTTATGTGTTGGAAAATTACATGGTTGACAAGGTGCTTTGAACTGGTCCTAAGAATAAAGTTGCATAGAGGCACAAATAAAAATACGGGTACAAAGATTTCATTGATTTACCCTCAATCTTAACCTAACTAGAGCTGGGATATGAACTGAGAGTTCTGTTTTCCGTAATATTGTGGCCACCATGAATCACAAAGAACCAAGGTCAAAGTGAGACTTATTTCTATAGCACTTTTTACAACAGTGCATTGTACAAAAATTAGGGGATTTTTCATTAGAATCTTTGTGAGCAGCATATTTAAGGCCAACCCCAAATTCAAACGTTTGACGGTTGTAAGGAAAAACTCCCTAAACTTTATAAGGAAGAAACCTTGGCAGGACCACAACTCAAAACGGATATGAACTAGAGTGGCTCCGAGTTGCAGCTGAACAACCCCTGGTTCATATCCCACCTCCGGAAAGGTGAAGTTTTAGATGTGTTTTAAGCGGTGTCTTTAAGATCTCATATCTGTATGGGCATACAGCTTCTTAGTAATGATCATGTTGCAGGGCAGGATATCCATATTGACAGTTTTGATTGTGTTCTCTGAGTCTGTCTATGTGTTATGTGTTCCACCCCACCAGAGAACCCAGAGTCTCGCGTGGGAACTGAGTCTGTGTGACACAAGGCATAGACCAATGGTGGCTCCATTTTCTAAATGTCCCAGTAATTCTATTAGGTTTTTGACTAATCTTATACTCCTTGGTGATCTTAGGTAGATGCAAAGCATGGTGGCGGTAGCATTAGTTTGTATGACCATTGGGCAGTTGGGCAGGACTGAAGGGAATATAGATTGCCAAGTATGCACAAATTCTTGAGGAAGTCTTTGGTATAAAATAGAGATATGATTTGGAATGTCATTTAGTGTCCTAGGGTCATTAAATAAGTCCTAAATCTATGCATGGACTTCAAGAAAGCAGATCATTAATATTTACCATGAGCTTTCACTGAATTTGAAAGAGTATGCTCAGCTGCTCAGAGTATGTTTAAGCAGATGATGGCTGTAATTAAGGCACAATCTGGCTCTGCGAAGCATTATTTGCTGGAGCTCCTCATTTTCTCAACCTAGCAGTTCAAGTTTTTCCATTTGAAAAATGGTATTTCTTGTTACTTTAATGTTATTTAAAAATGTTTAAATAGCCGCAGAAACATATTTCAGTGTTCATTGATGTCATGCTGTAATGTCATAAAGTACCAGTTTCAATGAGGGATGTTTGATTATCTATAGGCACTGTACACGATAAGGGGTTGTTTGGCCGTATATAGGTCATATAATGAAAAGTAAAATCAACAGGGGCAGCACAGTGACTCGGTGGGTAGCATGCGTACATGCGTATTAGGTTAAGTGGTGTCTCTAAATTGTGATTGACTTGTGAATGTAAAACACCCCAGCTGTGTAACTGGAAACAGCTGCATGCCGGTCCCAAGCCCGGATAAATATGGAGGGGTGGAGAAAGCAATGGCAAACTACTCTATTATCCTGCTGAAATACTTCATGGATCACATCGATGAAAGACAGAAACGTGTGGAGATCGATGATCCAACAAGTGACCGAGAGTCGGCCACGACTGTACGGTTAATCCAATCCAAAATCAATAGAGCTTTAGTTTGACAGATTCTGCCACTGTAATTAACTAGAGCATTCAAACTATACTCCAATATGATACAGATGTGAACTATAGGGTTTTGGCTGAATGTAACGAATGTAAAGGAATATAAGTGTGACATATGCAGTGGTCCATTAGCAAGCCTATGCTCACTTTAGATCATTCTATTACCAAAGTCTGAGTCACACAACAAGCAGTTTTGGTAATTCAAATTGATAGGACAGAACACATCAGAGATTTTTTTATGGCAAGCCAAAAGCACGTCTGTAACGATGATTTACCATGCTTACACACAGCTGAAGGGGAGCTGTACAGTACAGCATTTCGTTCCTACTTCGCAAATTACAGAACCTCGGATGAGACAAACAATAAGAGAAAGGAGAAATTGGAAAAGAAGAAAAGAAGAAACAAACAATGATGCATCCAGATAGAAAGGTTAGATTGCTGCAGATCTCTACATGTAGTTCTGTCTCACACAGATATGTAAATGATTACAGGTGTGGTCTTATTAGATGTTGGTTCTTGCCACAAGAGGGTGTAAAATACACCCACTGCTCTATGAAAGGCTCTCAGAGGCTACTTTTGGTGAAAGATTGTTGACTGCTAGACATGCCCAGTTAACTGACTTTTGATGGAAATGTTCACCACAAAGGCTGTTCTGACTGATCGGATGCTGCCTGGATTGAGTATAGAGGTCTTATGATGAGCAATTCAGTCCTGCCTTTGCTGCTGATCGACACACTTGTACAACATCTGATGTGATTACCTGTGGAGCCATAGCATACAACAGTCATGCGCATCCAGGGAGTAGTGATATGAGGGATACTAAAAGCTCAGTGATGTGTCCAGGACATCCTGCATCCAACTGGCATTTTTCAGCAGGATAATGCTCGTCAAAAACACACACACACACACACACAAAGTTTTGTGGAATTCCATGGGAATGTCTTCACCTGATTGCAAATATTCCTTATTCCTAATATTCCTTGACTTTTCCTAAAGTGACCCCAACATTAGAAAAAGTGAAAAATGTATTACTTATATGAAACCTGTGCACCACCATGGTACAAAAAAAATGTCCTAGCAGTTATAAAATCGCTTCCAAAAAAAAATCCACACACAAAATGGATAATTGAGATTGTATGCTACTGATTGGACTTCCTTGTGCGTGTGCAGCATCTCCCCTGCATGACCACACACATGACTCAGAAACAAAATTCAGAGAGATAATTTTGTCAGATAAGTAAAACAAATACTAATGTGCTACACATGAGAGAAATATCTTCAGAGCCAATACTCACATACTTGCCTGTTTGACTTGTGCTAGATTATTTGTACTTATGATCCTATTTTATTCTTTACTGTTGTTTATACAAGTTGTAAGTGGGGACAATGGTTCAAAAGTGGAGAAGACCAGTATTTTTGAAGTTAAGTACCTCATTGTAGAGTATCAAAGAATATCTCGCTACTATTGTTTGTTTCACTTATATGTGTTCTGAACTACACTGCTCACAAAAATTAGAGGATATTTCAAAATGAATATGAAGCCATAAAAATCATTTGATTTTCGTTCATTAAACAAGATAATCAGAAAAGCAAATAAAATAGTTAAAGACCGTTGTTTTAATTACGCAAATGAGATGCAAACTCAGTTAAGGTGATTGAGTAGTAAGTGATATGTTCATGGGGGTGAACAGAAGAATCTTAAACTGGATGAGAGTGCCCCCACATTGACTGTTTAGTAGGGTGTATGGTCACCCAAGACCAACAAAACAAACTGACAGTGATGGAGCATGGACAGGATCAGATTTTCCGGCAGTTCTTTTGGGATTCTCTTCATATTCAGTTTAAAATCTCCCCTCATTTTTATAAGCAGTGAAGTTTCTTTATACTTTATATTGCTAAAATAATATATACACCCATTCAGTATCTATAGAAAACAATTTTGACTGGTGTTTTGTAAAGAAAATGAGTGGTGCCCATTAATTAAATGCAGCCTTTTTGCACTGCAAAAGACGGTTATTCACAAAGTTCACAAAGTAAACCTGAAATATGCAGAATGTTTAAACTACACAATAGTTAAGTAAACATATTAATATGTTATGTATTACCTTAGCAATAGTTAAATGCTGTGCTCCATGACTGTGATAGGACCTTAAATATCAACGACTACTGTATAGGGCTTTTTACAAAATACATCAACTGAAAGCAGCTTTATAAAAAAATCCAAATGAGCAAGACAAATGTGACAATGGCACAAATAGTAGTAAATATAAAGTCATTTGAAATAGTAAATGCGCATTACAGAGAATATGTTCTGTGTAATACGTTGAACAGTTGATAGTCAGAGGAAAGGTACTAAATCAGAACTTCGCCAGATAAGAGGATGGCCGCAGGAATTTGACCAACATCAGGTTGCCACCACAACAATTGTGAATGTGCAGCTTGGCAACGGAAGGAGTCAAAGTCTAATTTATTAATATAGCGCTTTTTACAATAGAACACTGTCTCAGTGGCCCAGGTGTTACCTGAAATAATCAAGGTTGTATTAATAGTAAAATTAAACAAGTAATAACAATTAAATTAAATAATGTAAAAGATTTGAGCTATTGAGTCCTCAGTGGGAAGTCCTTGCAGGCTCATCATCCCCTGATAACTGAATAATAGAGGGAGTTACTGCTCTCTGGCGTAGCCTGGGCATGGTGGGACTGGACTCTTGTTGAAAACCAGTAAAGTGAGTCCTAAACTGCTCTTTCACCAAATAGTAGTGCTATTAATGCTTATACAACCTCCTTGTAACCTATTTGGTGTGTTTTGTTGACTTACCCACATCAGATACTAGCTGGTTGGAATGTGTTCTTGTACTACTGCTTACTTACTTTTCCATTGTAAGTGGCCCCGCTCTAATGAACCATGAGTGTGGGATTGGTGACCAGCAGAGGTCAAAGTCAAATTTACTTCTGTAGTTCGTTTCAATGGAACATTATTTCAAAGCAGATTTAGAATCATCTAGGCCCAAAGCCCTAACTGAGCAAAGCCAGGGCGACAGTGGAAGAAACTTTGAGAGAACCAAGAGCCAGCCTCTGAGTATGCATGTCTATTCCGAATTGCCAGTGGAATCAAAGTCTCAGCGTTCCTTGAGGTGAGCGTTAGGTCACCAAGGCATGGAGTGCAACCACGTCATAGTATTTATGGTCATTACAGAAGAAATAATTCTCAGAAAGAGCATTAGGTTGCTTACTTTTGCTTATTAAAAAAAACATCTAGCCACCAGAGAGAGGCTTGTAGCGTCTTATAGATTAGAATACAAACAAGGCTTGCTTTTCTGAAAACCTAATCATCAGTATCAAATTAGCATCGACATGCAATGTTACAGTGGCCGCATTAGCAATGCATTAAACAGGGAAATGCTATCTGTTTGCCATTACTCACAAGCCACAATCTTACAGGAAACAACAATGTTGACAACCAAATATGTGTGTGAATATGCATTGAACCACGCCAAGTAGGCATAGACACAAATTGAGGTAACAAGCAGTTTCATACAAATGATGTACCATGATTTAATGCAGAATACTTACATAAAGCTGGCAAGGAGCTTTGCATTGCATCCTACCTCACAATTACCTCACAATTAAACAACTGCGGTCGAGACCAATAATAGGAAATAGAAAATGAAGAAGAAATAGAAGCAAAGAAATGTGCATCAGCTCAAGGATTCATCAATGAAAATATTCATGTAATGAATATTTGAATCTTAACAACAGTTAAATATATTCATTGACAAAAAGAAAAAAAAGAAAAAAAAAAAAAAAAAAAGAAAAAGAGTACTCAGACACAAATGTCAGATTGCTGCAAAATTTAGCATGCAGTTCTGTCTCAGGTATATATGAAAATGATTACGTATGTGGCCTGAATAGACACAGGGTCCCACAAGAGGGCATAAAAGTGCATTCCCTGCTGCCCTAATTTTGGGCAGTGTACCTCTTGCTGAGAGATCGCTATACATGCCTCTATGATGTACTCAGACTTTTTGTCAAACTTGACAGAAGCTGGATGGACGTGTGGTTCCGTGAGGACACACACACACACACACACACACACACACACGATGAACAGGCTATGGATGGCCCAGACAGACCGCCAGTAGAGAGGATTGTTTGTTCCATCAATGAGCACGAGCAGCTCCCACACAGTTTCGTTGTCCACCCATCAGACACAGGTGGTGCCTTCACTACACAACCTGGTCTCTGCTTTTGCCATTTCCAGGCACTCATTAGTAATACATTTTGACATTCAGTTGCCACGGCTCACATTAAGTGTCCTGCTACTGACAGTCAAGCACCATCCCATTTGTTTACAGCTGTTTTGTGAATGAGAAATCTGGAATGCCAAAAAGAATGGAACAGTAGTCTCTCACTGTAGTCCCTCACTGCTGGTGTGGTGATCGGAGGAACCATTGTATATGACAGTCACCCCTAGTAGAGCTACAAGGGACACCAACACCGATATGTACAGGACATCCTGCAGCCACCTGTCACCTATCACCTATTAGGAGACGAGTGTGTGGGATCTACAAACCCAGCTGCAACATTCACAGGAAAATGTGCAGGACACCATACAGAACCTGTTTGCCTCCAATAATCAACCTCAAATGATCAACTGTTTATCTGTGTGGCTCCAATGATCAACTAAAGTTATCATTACATTCTAATCATTACAATCACATATAAAAGTTCATTCAATCCCCAAAAAATCCTTCTTGGTGAGTTATTTTAGTCACTAAATGTATATTCATGATCTCTAGTACAGTACAGGCGTTATTTCAGTGCTAGATGTGAATCCATCTTACACTGTATAGGGCTTTTTAGAATAGGCAATCTCAAAAGAAGAATCCCAAAGCGGATTTACAAAACAAAAAATAATAATAATAAAAAATAAACAGTCCATATCCCGAACAAGCCAAAGGTTTGACCCTGAGATGAATAAGAAGGAAACATTATGAGAAACCATGCATGGACACGGGACGCTTCTTTCTCTGAATAAGACCAGCCAGCAATATTAGATAATAAGCAGTAGCAACACTGATGACAACCAAATGCCTGTGTGAACGTGTCAGTGGACTTGTCACTATGCATCCACACAACCCAAGTAGGTATAGACACAAAATATTGGGTAACAAGGGGATTTACGTCACAGCCTGTGTTACATTTTTAAGGTTAAGGTTGACTTTTTTTTAGACATTGTGTCTTGAGGGACCATGCATCATCAGCATCATCATTTAGCCTCGCTCCCACAGGGGTAATTGAAAGTTGCAACCAGACGTAGGAACACTGCATGGCAAGCAAAGTAAATATACTGCTGTGCTGAAGATCTCCTTTCCTGCCATTCTGTTATCGAATTCATACAAAAACGTGCACTCCGAACCGAAAAAAGCTGCTGGAAGAATCTACGTCTATCCATGTTGGTTGATTTAATGATAACCTTCATAAGACAAACTAAATTAATGAAACAAAAAGTCAATTTACTCTGCTGTTGTGTCTCTTGCTGGTTCTAGTTTGCATCGTAGCGCTAATGCACACGTTATTATTTGCATGATGAGACTGAGTCATTCTCTGAAAGCTTGGGAATATAATGCACAAAGGGGTTCATTTGCAGTCGGAGCACATTCTCACACCCAGGGAACATAATGTGAGCACGTGATCGTGTAAAAAAAAAAAAAAGAAAAACTAGAGGAAACACAGTCAGTTTACAAACACACAAAACGGCACACACACAGGCATAATATGTATAATATACAACAAATCCTATTTAAAAAAAAACCTTTCAGCACCCTAGAAAGCATCATTCATGAGAGACTGGTCACTCTGTATAAAACAAGTTATGATGGATGTAACTAGGTCATGTCAAAGTGTACATGATATAAATAATGACGATGTGTATTCTTATCTCTGTTTCATATCTGTTTCATGCAGCACCTGTAGAGTACAGGGGGTGCAGGTGGGGGTGATGGGCACCTCAAATTTTCTATTTAAAAATTAAGGATACTACTGTTGTTTTTATTTTTATTATTTTTATTATTATTATTATTATTATTATTATTTTACTAGTAGTAGTAGTAGTAGTATACTTTTTATTATTATTATATTTTTTATAATTACTAGTAAGATCATTGGTAAAAATAGCTGTCACCTTGCTTGCTTAATTTTAGGATCTTGCAGATGTTGTTGCATAAGGATGATCAGGCTATGAATACATGAGGGGTCTGGGACGGGACTCAGATTACGAAGAGGTGGTACAGTGCAGAAAATGTGCGTAAAATGGGTCACAAGGCAGGAGATGGCGTGAAGCTGTGAAGAAGTGTGTTTCTAACTGGGCTCCTTCGCTACTTCTTCGGTTCCTTCCTTTGTTCTTTCTCTCTTGGGCTTCATCCATTCATTCCATCATTCCTTTCTGGCTTCCTGGTTAATGTGTTTTTTTACTCCTTTGTAGCTGCCTGGGTTCCTTTGTTTGTTTGTTTGTTCCTTCCTTCCTGGGTTTGTTTATTCATTCATATGTCCTTTCTTTATTCCACTTTTTCTTCCTGGGGTTGTTCATTTGTTCGTTCCTACCTACCTTCCTTCATTCCTACCTTCCTTCATTCCTACCTTCCTTCATTCCTACCTTCCTTCCTACCTTCCTACCTTCCTACCTTCCTGGGGTTGTTCATTTGTTCCTTCCTTCCTTCTTTTTGTTCTGGATTCTGTAATTTATTCCATCCATCCAGCCAGCCATCCATCATCATAATTAGTGCCAACAACTTGATTGTGACTACTGGCAAACTTTTGGACAGCGTTTCTCCTGAACATTCGGCGTTCAGTACCACTGCAGTACACACACACACACACACACACACACACACACACACACACACACACACACACACACACACACACACACACACACAAACAAAACAAACAAACCTAAAGACAGCAATGACTAATGCAATGCCTAGAGCAAATGAAAGTACTCAGGGTTAGCACATGACACACGAGTCACGTTTGTCAGAGAAACTGCTGACTGATGCATGGGTCACTAAATACACCTTGTAAGACGTACACCCACACAAACCCTCTGAGTGTGGGTTTTTTCACAGTATTGATTTTGCGCTCTCAGAATAGCTGAGTCTTTAGGCATGTCTTGCACATGAGTGAAAGAATCTGCAGCACAAACGAAGCTGGGCAGTCTATTGATTATTGGCTTATTGAGCTTCATTTTAAGATATTACAAGGAAAACAACACTCAGACAATACAACATCTACAATTACACAAAACGACAATTGCAGTTAGGACAAATTTTGATACAAAAGTTCTATAGGAGTGGAATCTTACTCTACTTGGTCTCAAGTAATCATTGTTGGTTATTTATATTTTTGAGTGTAAATACATTAATAATTAGAATAATATAATCCCATGTGCAATAGCTTTCAAACTACTAACCTAGAATATAAGATATTTAATTGAGTAAGCTTGTCAGGTAAAATAAATCATGTTAATACACTGCTCACAAAAATTAGGGGAGATTTCATCATGGAAATATTTCATTTTGAATGTTAAGAGGGTGTACCTAATAAAATGTCCAGTGAATGTAGTGTCTATGGTTTAGTCTCCAATGGATTAGCTGACCAAGCAGTCACCCGATGTGGCTGGGCTGCAGCTAAAGTGGAGTTTCCATTATGAACAGAGAAGCTTTAATTAAAGTATGTTTTCATGAGGACTACACTATGGAGACACATTGCCTCCCATGTCTCTATTATTTGAACTAGGACTCTATAAAGAGGATATTAAGGGCGTAAATCATTTTGAGTACCTATATGGATGTCACAGGGTTTATTTCTACTAATTTTCTAAATAATGTCTTGGTGCATAAAATACACTGTATATAGAAATTTGCTTGACTTTTTTACACACTTGTGTGTGATTTCAATACGTGGCATGTATCTTTCAAGGAGAGCACATATGAATCACAAGGTGATTCAATTCAAGAACAAAATACAAAAAATGACAATTAATCAAAACACGCATGCACACACAAACGCTCTCACCTCAAGCTCCCAGTCAAATTAGACTAAACAGTGTACAGTTTTTATATACGGCTAATTTAATATGCACCAAGCACATGAACTATAAAATATTCTTTCTGTGACCTTTCCAGAGCTCCACAGACATAACCATTTCTTTTGTTTGGTCTGTTGCATGAATTTATTAGGCTGAAACTTAAGCATCTGTGGTGTTCCAAGTGTTTGAGTGCATAAGCATAGCATATGCAACGAATCTTACGTTACCACAAACTCATACTCACTCATACTCATACTCAACTCACATCAATAGGTCAATGGTAAACGTGAATATGGGAAACGAAGACAAAGAAATGAAACACGTTACTGTTACACTGATCATAAAGAAAGCTACTGTTATTAAACTACTTCTTAAATAGTGAGAAAGAGTGTCTTAAAATTGGTTGGTGTATTTAAAATACTGCAGTCTTCATTTGGAACCTGTCCTTTCAGTTTCCCGTTTGGGACAATTGACTTTGTGTACTTATTTCTCATCTTAGATTAATGGCCACAAACCAAGCCTGTTTTGTGCATTTCTGATGTGCTTCTATAGTCCTTTATAGAACCACCTGCAGAATTTTCTATATTTTTGCATAAATCTGACCTAAAACATCATCAGATTTTCACACACGTCCTAAAAGTAGATATAGACAACTTAACCAAACGAATGAGATCAAACTAATATATTTGGTCACCTAATTACTGTGCAAAATGATCTATTATTGCGTACCTGTGAGTGGCAAAAGTATATGAACCTTTGCTTTCAGTAACTATTTTGTCCTGATTGTTCAGTAATAACTTCAACTAAACAATTATAGTACATGCTGATCATGTCGACTTGGAAGATTATAGCGAATTCCTCCATGCAGAACAGCTTCAACTGTTGGTGTGTTTCCTCACATGAACTACTACTATAACATTTATATAGGATTAAGGTGGGGGGGGCTTGACTTGGCAATTTATAAAATATTAATTTGTCTTTTTTTGTAAAATGACTTGTGCTCTGTGTCATTGTCTTCTCTTCAGATTCTTGTATAATTTAGAATCTCTTTTTCACCCATGGTAGCAAGCTGTCCTGGTCCACATGCAGCAAAACGGGCCCAAACCATGAGACTATCATGAACAATTTTCACAGATTGGATCCTTTTTATGCTGTAAAGCGGTTTTCATTTCTCCAGACAAATTGCTACTCATTTACACACACAACAAATTAACAAAACATGTTTTGCTGGGTCCTTTTTTGAGGCTTCCCAAGGTTTCATCCTTATAACAGTGAGTTTTTCCTTGCCACTGGAGCCTTGCTCAATTTGGGACTGGTCCTAATTAATAGAAGATAATCTAATACTGTAAAGCTGCTTTGATAAAATACTCCATTGTAAAAAAGCACTAATTAAATAAATCTGACTTGACTTGACAATGCATACCAGGGTTGTTCAAAGTCCTCCTGTGTTTGGAGTCCGCCTCATGGACTCCTCATTAGCTTTAGACAATGTCAATGTTAGGGGGTCATTTGCTACAATATAAACTACCCCAGGTTCTTGTGTGACCTTGTAGATTATTAAACACCTTGCTCTTAGAGCCCAATCACAATAGTTTTTAAATACTGGCTGTGGATTGTAGGAGTCCAAACTCTTTAAAGAGGCTTTGCAACCTTTCGATTTTCAGACTTCGTTAAATATACCACTGTGCCGTTCCATTGATCAAAATCCTAAAACTTCCATACATTTTCCACCCTCAGATAAGTATTACTGAATTCTTTTTATTCAATAAATACTTGGAAAAGATAAATAGTTGATCATATTTGTTTAATTGGTTTTGCTGACAATCTTAAGTACAACTGTAATATCTACGGTCTAAGCAGGTTTTAATTATATCATCTTTTAGCTATAGACTAAACCCCATTCAAAGACAATTTGTTGTTATGGCGTACAAAAAAAAAAAAGTCACCTGATTATTCTGTCATCTATCCCATGTCCATTCCTCATAATCTGATTAGAATGATGATTATTTTCTATGTTCTTGAGCATGCATGTAATACATGTTTGTATCTCTAACAACACTCAGCCATGAGATGAATAAGAGATGAGATGTAAGTGAAGATAGCAAAATGAAATTGGCGCTGCACCTGCTGCACCAGCGGTGTTTACTGTAGATTTGAGCTAGGTCATTTGAGCCAGCAGACTCAAACTAAGTTGAATTTATGGGAGCTGTTATGTAGGTCACGCTCATCATCTCCACCAGCAAGAAAGCAGGATTATTTCTCCTTCGGGGATATAATCGGTTTGTTTGTCTTTCTGTAAATTGCAGCTTCAGCCTCAAATGAGAAATTTTGTTCCGAGGTAGTGAAAATGCAGCCATTCATAGCACAGGCATGAGCAGCACGTAATATTTTCAATAGTTGCTAGGGCCGCCATTTATGATTGGGGGTTGGGGTGGTGAATGTATGGATTCTCTGTCACCAAATTCTTACTCAGTTAATAGCAATTTCACACGGAAGCTATATTTTGCCCTGTTTGGGCAAAAAACTGATCTGGGGTCAGGGTTTGACTACAGCATCCCGTTTTCCACCTTATCCTTGGTGGGGTGGCAGGGCAAAGGGAAAGGTGCAATTCAGACAAAATGTCAGTCCATCACAGGGTTCGGTTAAGACACCAAGTGCAAGTTGGAAGCCCCACGCTGGAGTCAAACCCCCAAGCCCTTGTGTGATTTACCAATAACTGTACTGCTCACAAAAATTAGGGGTTATTTAAAAATATAATATCACATAATGAAATATCCCCTAATTTTGAGCAGTGTGAATAAACTGGTTCACATTCTTTCGGTCAGTCTCTGTATCATTTTCCTTGTTTTTCGAAATAAAATGTATGTATCCATGATTTGTGGTTTCTGGAAAACCAAAGTATCAGGTCCATCATACCATGCTCTTGAGTCTTACAGCTATCTGCTACACAGGCACATTTGGTCCTCACAATGTAATATAAACATGATACACACACACACCCACACACACCCACACACACCCACACACACCCACACACACCCACACACACCCACACACACCCACACACACACACACACACACACAAGACAGACATCTGCTCTGCTCGTGAATCTACAGTTCTGATTTATCATGTACATAATTGTTAAACCCTTGACCAGTAAAGTGAATGGACGTTGGTCGGGAGACCATTAACACATTCAAAAGAATAATCATTCACAGTCCAGGCTGAAAAAAGGGATTTGAAAATGTCCACTAAGTGAACCATGTCACAACAAAATACTAAATCCCTTGAAAGAACTGTAGATGTGTGCAAAATTGAAAAGGTTACGCTGACATTTTTAAAGACCTGAGGGGTCCATCAATCCAAAAGATAAGCTGTCAAGACATTAAGGAAAATAAGTACTGTTGCTACTTTCCCAAAAAGGTTAAAGCCAAGTTTTTAAAAAGTATGCAAACAAAGAAACACACTAATACTAAAACAATTATTTCATGACCATATCTTTTCCCATCATATCATACTGTGCTTATATATACAGAGGATTCCGGTTAATGGGACCAGCCGCTTATTCGGACCAAATCCTAAAGTACCGAAACAAATCCTATTATATACTTGTCATTTTATTTGCTTTTTGGACCAAAATTCTTCTTAATCGGACCAAAGAATGTGACAGCGAATAAGAAATACGTAATATCAGTGAAGAAACTCTTTGTCTCTGGCATAACTCCCCGAAAACTCCCCAGTCCACTACTGCCACCTACAGGTTTACATTTACACATTTACATTTACTACAGAAAAGAAGCCACAAGTTAGCCAGTTAGCCACATCAAAAGCGTGTCAGATCACACTGGATAAGTTCTTCAAACGTTGACTGGAATTTAGTAAGAACTTGTTTTTTACAGTATTAAGCTTCGCAATGTTATATAGCACGTCCCATCTTGTAATACCGGGCATGTTCGTTTAATCGGACCAGCCGGTTATTAGGACCAAAACCATGGTGTCCCAATGTGGTCCAATTAACCAGAATCGACTGTATACACACACACACACACACACACACACACACACACACAATGCCAACTTAGAGCAATCAATTAACCTAGCATGCATGTTTTTGGACTGTGGGAGGAAAACGGAGTACCCAGAGTAAACACGCAGACTCCACATAGAAAGGACCCAGGCAGCGGTGCTACCCACTGAGCCACTGTGCTACCCTCAGTTATTCTTAAAGCTGGCTCAATACCTCATGGCAGTTTGACAAGAATGCCTAAGAAAGTTCCCTGAGAGGATGCAAACTTGACTCTAGACTAATTTTCTAAAATAGTATCTCACTTGAATCTACCAGGCACTGTGCTTAGTGCCAAAGCTGACAGTTGTTGGGTGTAAGAAATAAAAACAAAGCAGGCTCCTGTCAAAAGTGTCCATTTTACACAAAAGGAAAGGATTTTATCCAAGATGCCAGCAGACTAAGTAAAACATTTCATTATAATTTTACCACATCTAAAGCTACATGTGACTATGCGTTATTTGATCCTCATTGTGCCTATCTCAGGATTTTTAATCACAGATATGAGAACAAAATCAAGTGACAAAGATAACTATGTCATCTGAATAAAGAATACCCCAAATAAAATCAAATAAATAAATAAAATCTATGCACACAGACATACTTATTATGTAAGATAATAGGTATGCACTAATCACAATTCTCAACATCTAACACAATAGAGATATCAGGGTCCTGTATAATGGCCAACACCTACACTGATCTCCTCAGTCACAGAGACCCTTCGACCCTTTTCATGCTTCTGTTGCCAAGTTATGTAACACATAATAGGTGTGATACTGACTTACCTGATCCATTTGAGGTAGGTTATAAAAGAAAAAATATGCACAGCGTCAGCTACTAATGTTATAGTCCATTAGTCTAATACAAGTTAAATGCTGCTAACATTTCTGTATACTTAAACTGCCACTGATGGCAGACACACAAATAGTCCACATCCATTTATCACATTGATTACAGAAATGGTGATGGAATTACTAAGATGATAGGTCCAAATGTCAACTATGGTAACCATTTAACAGTGTGCAAGAAACACCAAGCCAACAGCTTACATATATTTCCATCATTATGTCAGAACAGAAATACTACAATATAACAATAAAGAATTCACTTTAAGAGTACTTAGAACTTTAAGCTAGATAACTAAGATATTATTTCATATATACTGATAAGAATTGCTAAAGGCTGTTACATGCAATCTCTGGCTCAGAATGCCATCATGACTGATGTTACATTTACGATAGCTTTAGCTGAGACACAGCTGGGCAAGAACTTCCCTGAGGTAAATGTTCAGTGTTTCTGCCAGATTAGGCAGAAGTTTGTCAGTAGCCAAAAAAAGCCTAGCCTCCAGCTGTTTACGATCAACACATAGCTCTAAAAAAGATAATCACAATAGCTGTACTGGAAAGGTCTTTTCAAGCATCTAAGAAAAAGCATTCAGAAAAATCGACTAAAATATTTACAGTACCATGCAATATTATTAGGCGTTTCATATTTTTCCATTTATATTCTGCTTATTATTTCTGTTTTACTCATCACTGCACTTTGTAATTCTTTTATGGGTACTATTTGGGTGGTGGATCTTTCTCAGCCCTGTGCATGGTGGTAGTGTGTGATGCACTGCCAAGTGGATCAAATACAGCACTGCAGCTTCGAACCACTTCACTGCTGAACTAAAAATGGCCAGCCACCATCATCCTGCATGCAACGTCCTGTGAGCACTGATGAAGGATTAGAGGAAGACAAATGCCTACTGCACAGCTGCTGTCTCTAACAATACATATACTAGGTGGGCAACAAGATGAATGCCTCTGGTTTCTAATAAAGTGGACAGTAAATGAAGTTTGTTTTAAAACTCTTGCAGCACTGCTGTTTGTGATTCAGGACTAACACCTACACATCATAACACAAGTGGATGGACTACAGTCTGTAATTGTAGAACTACAAAGTGCAGTGGCCACTAAAACTTAAAGCTGAATACAGTAGAATATAGTAGCAGAAAGTAGAATATAATATAAACTGAGGACAATCTGAGTACCTTACATTACTCAAGAAAGTGCTGTGTATACAATAGTGAAAATAGTGTGACTGGTGCCTAGGAAATCTGTACTCGAGAGCCAGCACATCCAAATATTCTGTAGTACAGTACTACTGTTTGCAAAATTACGGAAAGCTAAAATCACAGGCTTCTGTACTGAATATCAAGTCAACTAAAAGTATATGTACTTCATATAAACACTGAACATTTATACTGTGTCAAGTCACTGGTTAAGCAGCTAGTCAGAGAACTCCCACCCCCGAGTATACAGTATTTACCTTTATAGGGTGGCACAGTGGCTAGCTTTGTTGCTTGACTGTGAGTATACTGTGTCCTGGGTGGAGTTTGCATGTCCTCCCTGTGTCCATGTCGGTTTACTCTGGGTAATACGATTTCCTCTCACAGTCCAAAGTCATACATGTTAGGTTAATTGATGTCTCTAAAGCATGCCAAGCGTGTGTATGAACCCTACGATGGGTTGGTGCCCTTTTTAGTGTTGTTTCTGCCTTGTGTCCTGTGCTGCCAGCTAGTCACTGGCTTTTATGCAACTCTGACTAAGAATCGGCGGATAAGACAAATGGATGAATTAATGAATGAATGAATGATTTAACTGGCAAATGGCAGGAATCATGAAACCAGCTGTGCCTTTCCAGTGTCCCTGTCCAGTATCAGGCAGATATTTAAGTGAGTGAGTGTTACATTTAGATCTACTTTTAGACTTATTTTATGAAACACTTATTCAAAGTGGCTTATAATGTATAATGTTCCTTGACGAAAATTTAGAGAGAGGAAACTTGGAAGTGCTGGGCTTCAATGTTTAACATACTGGTTAAGATTTCAACTATCTAACTACTACGATTTTTATCTGCTAACTTGTTAGCGTACTTTGGCAACTTCTGTATTCCATGTGAGGAGAAGCCAGTGCAAAACATGATCGACCAGATCAGTTTGTAACAAAATGATCTATTTCAGTACAGTTCGCAAATCAGTCATGACTAGAATGTATCTGTTCCAAACCAAGTTTGGTGATTCATTCTGGTATTGCCAGATTTATAAATGCAACTGAATTTTTCTTAGTAAATTTACTATTAAATTGATTTTTAAAAGTGATTATTATTTGTTTGAGAGGTCTGTGAGAGAAAACTGTTAATTGTGGTTAATTAAAGCTTGGTTTGTAAAGTGTTATTGAGATGAACAGATCTTTTTAGTAAGTGCCAAAACAAACCCAAATGTGTAACTAAATGTGTAAATATGTATCAAAATTGTTTTTCATATAACAACCTTCTGCAATCTATGCCCAAGCCATTAATTTACCAGCTACAGAAGCATCACTGCATTTAAAATGGGAGCCCTACAGATGGCCCCAGAGTTTGGCAGCTACACATTATCGGTTATCATGCCGCAGTTTTTCAAATGAGCCTGCCATCATGGAAGTGTAGATGTTCCCACACCTGACAGCTAAGGGAATTAGGGTGCAACACAATAAAATGAAACCATATAAAAGCATATGACCTTCCCAATAACAGAACAGTTTTGCTTCACTCATATAACCCTGTTTAATACAAATGTATTGGTGCTTGATTACAACTGTTAAGATGTTTGTGCCTCATTTATCTGTGGAAATGGAAAACTGATATTTATGCAGGCCCATTCTGTTGGGATGTGTATACGAAGGTCACCTTCACACAGGCCTTGTGTACAAATTGAGTGAACTGCATGATAGATTAAGTGGTTTTAAATGAGTTTAGTTTATTATTAGTTTGTTGTTTAAATAGGTAAACACTGAAGCAGCACTGACTTAGTGAGTAAACTTCTGGGGCCAGATTCACAAAGCCTATCTTAATAAAAAACATACAGAGGTTCTTAAGACAAACACTATGATATTCATAAAAAATGTCCTCAAATGTAATCCTCGAAAAAAGAAAGCTATCATTATTATATATACACTTTATATATTATATATTATATAAATAAAATCTTCATTTATTTTCCATGTAGGCTATGTGGCATGTTGCTTGATGCGTAGCAAAAACTTTAAACCAAGCATTCAAAAAATGTAACAAACAAGAAAGAGGTGACAGTAAGTAAAAGAAATAGCCAATTTGAAAATCCTCCTTGGAAAATGGGGTAATTGTTGGGTGCTGGTG
Organism: Parotocinclus haroldoi; assembly: GCA_034779995.1. NCBI lineage: Eukaryota > Metazoa > Chordata > Actinopteri > Siluriformes > Loricariidae > Parotocinclus > Parotocinclus haroldoi. The sequence continues at coordinate 6,196 of JAUZST010083683.1, read as the reverse complement.
GAAATGTATGTTCTTTCTAAATATTTAAAAACAAAGATTTCAAGAATACCATTTGTTCTAAGAATTCTCAGAAGATTTTCTTTCTTAAAACATTTGTGAATCCGGTCCCCGGACTACTAATCAGAAAGTGACTTCAAATCCCAGCTCTCCCAGTCTGCCTCTCATGCTCACCTTAATTGCATGGTATTTGGTAAATGGTCAGACATGCATCAATGAATCAGTGTTTAATAGTTTGGAATCAAAACTACATTTGTTTTGAAAGCAACGAATCAAAAAGAAAAATTAGCAAAATCAGTTTATATGATTATGATAACAATAACTAACTAAATGGTACTGAAGACACAACTTATGTTGTAAATGACTATTAATGTTGAAAAACAACAAAAACGTTATATCCAAATACATGGGCTTTATTGTAGAGATCATCCTCCCTTCATTGTACTGATGTGGCTTTCCACATGAACATGATTGTGAGGTCAGTCACTGATATTGGTCAACAAGCCCTGATTTACTGCTTGTGTTCCAATGTCAAAGATGTGTCCTGTGTACAGCTGTACATCCGACCAACACCCATTCACCTCACGTCAGAGGTCTTAAGAATTAGAACAGGAAATAAAATCTGTCGTATATACCTAATATATCTAATTCATGCCTGAATGGCAGAAAACTAATGAGCAAAACCTTGTGAAACATGCTTACAGATCCGAGAAGTCTTCATGGCAAAATAAAGCAAAGTATCTAAACTACTATGTGACGATGGTCACCGGTCAACGTCCATTTCAGTCAACGTCCGGTTTCCTGATATTAAATGGTGCATGGCTGTACTTTGAATGAACCTGTTAGCTGTTAATGTGGCTGAATTACATGAAAACAGAACTAATGAAACAGAATGGGTGTCTGCAAACTTTTGACCTTATACTGTATGGCTGCAAATGCCCATATTCAGCAGCAATTTCTATACTGCCCCAATGGCAACAAATGTTTGTTGGTTATCAGAAAAGGATAGTTGCAAATGTGTTGTGTTAACACGATTTTAATCAGCACAATTAAATAAATTGCCTTTCATTTAGAATGCAGAGACTATTCCATGTATCACTTTCAGTGTCTAGAACTGGCTTGAGGAAAGAGAGAACTGAAACTACTGGGATTAAAACAGAAGCAGAAGGAAGAGATCAACAACTACGCCATGTGACATTATAACTACTGCAAATTTAAGATTATTTTATGAATTAGTTTGTCTATAAGCATATTAGTTCATAAAATAAATTAACAATTTACTAAAGAGTGTATCTAATTCCTTAAAACTAACTATGCCTTGGTGATTTCCAGCTTTTGAACCCATGCATGTAAACAACAAATTATAATTATCATTATAATGTAATAATTCAACCTTTTCAAGAAAAAGATTCTCATAGGCCAGTAAGTGTAAAACAACTCTAGAATCAACTGTAAAATGGATTTCAGGATTCCACTGATCATGCAGAATGTGTTTGACTTCTTCAGGGGTCTGGTTATGTTTAAAACTGTATATAAACACACAAGAGTACCAACAGAGGGTACTTCTAATAACACCACTCAAGTGGCTGGTGATAAAACTAACTTAATTACCTTTGCACTGCTTCAGTGATAGGAACTGCAATGCAAACAATGCAATGGTGGCCCAAGAAAAAAAAGTTAGGAGTTAAACTTAAAGTTAAAAGTTATCATCACCTATGTCTCAGGCAGATTTAATGTGACAACTATTAATAAACCAGTGGTGTATAAAATGACTGAGCAGTTTTTACAGTAGAGAAAAGAAGAATAAACAATATCGAGTCATATATGGCTAAATCAGAAATATCAAGGAAAAACCATTGTTTCCCTGTCCGATAACAAACGTCTTTATAAGGTATGGACATGAAACAAGATAAAGCCCCTTCCCTCTTTGAGGCTAAAATGTTATAAATGGAATTGTCTGTCATAACACAGCTCGGAAAATCTACGTTGAAAAGGGCCGTCTGGTGCCGACATAATTTTTCCATGGCCTAATTTGTCTAGCTGAACCCTCACAGCAGGACCAGAACTATGTATTGACCTACATTGCCTCAGACCAGACTCTGCTCTCAATTTAAACACAAAAGTCGTCCTTCTAAAAAATCTAAAACCCAAGCTGAAGTCAACAGCCATGGAAACAACGTGGGCTTTAGCAATGCGTTTTGCTATTATGGTCATATAACTGTAATATTTTGTATTAATGATTCCAATGAAAAGTTACAGTTTTTACGGCAATACATGCAAAGACATTTTACGGCAATACCGAGAAATTGCAAATCTGTTTATGACGCTTGCAGCTCACTATATTTCTGGATAGCTGTACTAGATACTGTATGAAAATACTAGTGAGTATTAGTAAGTAAATGACCCTAATTCCAGTACCACATACACTACATCAATCATACTTCTAGCACTCAGCTTGTCTGGTACAGAATTAACATCATTTTCACAGCAGATGATGGGGTGACCTTTATAAAAAACTACATTTACAAAATAATTCCAGTAAAACCCTCTAATACTACCCGTTAGGAGGTTTACTGAAAGAGAGGAAGAAAACTGAAAGAAAAGCGTCCACTATTGAGGGACAATCCTCTGCAGACACAATGTATGAAATCCTATTAAAGATCTATTAGAGCATTATAAGAGATGGTATCCATCAGCGTTATTCTTTCAGCGTGTAAGAAAACAGACTCACTAGCTCTCCAAGCATGAATGGAACTCTCGTATAAACTCCTATAAAATCTTGTTTAAGTACATAGCCAAATCAGATTTAAGCTTCCACTTTCTGTAATGCATTACTCAAGGTTATTATTCAATACTTCATCTAATGAATGCTTCTAATGATTGCATAAGGATTTGTGTGCAATATTGATCCAACATTAATAGCAACCACATATTTTCACATAATTCCGCTAGTAACGGCTGAACAACCTGAATTAAATTACTAAATAGCAGTGTAAGACTTAAAGAATTAAAAAAAATTGCACAAAATCTATTTGGTGTTTGTATTTGCTTACTCTTATGTAAAGCCCATATAACATACAACGAAGCAAAGTAATTATTATTCAATAATGTAAAAATGCTTTACGATTAGCTTTTTCTAATATGCACATGCACTTTGTCGCAAAAGCATGGTGGATGGTCAGCAGATTCAGTGCCTATGATGTCCCTGTTCGGAGAGATGCATGACTTTCCAGAGAGAAGATTCATGAAACTACAAGATGGTAACATTGAGAGTTAGGCCTATGATCGGAGGACAAACACCTTTTAGAAGGTCTTAAAATGACTTCTATAGGCATTACTTTAAGCTATACGAGAAAAAAAAATGTCAGCATTCTGAACAATAGTAGCCATCCAATTTTTTATCTCTTGAAGTCACAAAGATAGTTATTCATGACATAGTTTGCCACATAAGATTAATTACATAGCAAACATCAGCTACGAAAACCTGTTGTATAATAATATGAAATATTGTTTAATTAATATTAAAACATATTGCTGCCACTGACAGTTCATATATGGACTTAAGTGCTTTTAAATGTACTTTTACTTTTTCTGAAACGTTATGGAAATGCCCATGGCACAGTAATATCAGTTGTCATGTTATGAATATTACCGTACTCTGACTCTTCTGGCCACTAATTACTGTATAAGGGATAACAAACTGTATAAGGGATAGTACAGGTATGCACTATTTAACATCCACATTACGCTCTGTGAAACAGGACACTTAACACACATTACTATTCTAAATTTACATGAAGTTATGTAGACCTACAAGTGATACAACTTTAAAATCCAGGCGTTTGTGGCTTAAGGACATATCTCAGGACCCCTACAGTGGCAGAGTTGGGATTTGAATACCTTCAAATCCTTGTGATTCAGTCTTTAATGCTAGACCATCATCGTCCAACACTGTACCAGAGTACATAACAGATTAGACACTTTGCCCATAGTTCTATATAAAAAAAAATTATTAATTAATACACAATATGGCACAGAAGCATTTATTACTGTACACTACAGTAATTCATATCTTTGTAACTTTTAAACTGTAAACATTGAAACTCTATAACAAACAAACTCAATAACAAAACAAAGTAATCAGCTTTTAATGACTTAAGACTCTATGCCTATACTCTAATGATCTATACCTTTTAAAAATAATTAAAATAAGCTTGATTAAACACAAAATAGATTACGTGATTTAACAAGAAAGTGGGTGTCACTCTGCCATAGATGAGAAATGAAGAATGAATTAACACCAAATAATTTTTATTAACTGCATTAAATAGTATCTATCTGAGCTTTGCCTGTAGTATGACAGACTATCAGAAATATTATCATTTAAGAAAAATGTTTTTTTTTTAAGTAGAGAAAACATTAGCCGCTAAAACTTTTAGAAAGATGCTCTGTCATTATGGAAAAGTGAGTAGGAGCGTAGTGAGTAGTAGTGAGTTTGCATGGCTGTCCCTGTAGTGACTTTTAAATGCCATGCTTTTACTGGGGCACAGCTACGTTGCACTGGGGAAGGAATGTGGCCCAGTAACATGGGTCTGGTGACACCCCTGTTCACAATGAATCATATCATTGATTTTGAAAAAAACCCTGTAAGAATTGTGAGTTACAATACAAGCGTTCTGCGGTCTTGCTGGAGAAATAAACAGCAGACAAAGTGCTGAAATTCGTTCAATATTCTGTGAGAAATCTTAGAGAATGTGAGAATCGCAGAGAATGCATTAGGATGTCTTATACTGCAGTTCATAACGATTCTGATAATTACATAATCAACCAACTTTGCTCTCTCCTGACCCATCCATAAGGTGGTTTGGTGCAAAATTCCCACTGCCAGCTGCACTATTATAACACACAGCTTTTCTTAATTAGATCTCAACTAGTGGGTCTCTTGAGGTTAACAGGCCTTTATTTAAAGTCATGATTTGCTTCCACTGACTCTCCCTAATAGGATACCGAAGAGTAATTGGGTACGGCTCACATTTCTCGTTCCGACTAGGCAGTCTGTTATGAAGAAAAATGAGACACTTGTAATATTACAGCTTCCAGTAGCCATCAAACCGAACTAAACTGCATTTGAGACAAGCGTCACCAGAAATGAATTTCACCACAGTGCCTCTACCTTACAGCAATGATAAAATCCTATAGACTACATTCATGGATGCGGAGAAGCTAGTTTCAGACTAAACATTTTTTGTAAATGAACAACCTGCTGTCAGATCAGCTTTCCATGCTATACTTTAGCTTTAGTCGATGTTCCTGCTGAAAAGCAGCAATACTGTTAGTGACTGGCATGCTACTGGAAAGGAAAATTTGTTCCAGTGAGGGGACCAGTGTGTGAGAACTGTTCACTATCCAATGCACTTCTGTAATATTTTCCTGCAGAAAACTGCAAGGTTCATGGTACCTCATATCAATCACAAACTATTTATAGACTGCAAGGTCTAGTGGAGTACAGAACTGTGACTAAACTAGGTTAGCTTCACAAAGCACAAAAATGTGTGCCAGTTCTGTATATACAGGGTGAGTCAAAACACACAGGACACCCTTATACTCCAGAAGCAAAAAGAAAATTACATATCTGAATGCTCCCGCATGAAATGGGTAATGTTTTAGGCCAGAACATGGCTGCCATCTTGAAAGCTGCCATATTGGATTCAGGGCATGTTTTTTTGACCAATGGGAAGGTGGTCATGTAGTATTTTACAGAAGACCAGAATTTAATCAGATTTGCAATATTTATTTTGGTTCAAAAGTTATCAACACAGAAAGTGCAAAATTGTAGTTGTTCATCACAAGTAACTGAATGATTCTGATATCCGATTAATGAAGCTGCCGTATCATAGCCGCAGACTTTAACAACCGACACACATAAAGAGCACCAATTTCACACAGCATTGTTACATGCCTTATAATTAAATTCCGTTGAACTGTGACTGTAGACGACAAGCGTACGTTGTGATAGTCCGAAGACCATTACCCAAGTAGAAACCTCAACAATGGATTGGCAGCCTTTGTGAAAAGTCCACAACCCAGCACTCAACCGGTGTCTTTTGTCTCACGTATATACCACATTTTACACACACACACACACACACACACACACACACACACACACACACACACACACACACACACACACACACAC